>VXBJ01003728.1:0-25261 GCA_013400055.1 Nycticryphes semicollaris
GATTCTGTGATTATAAGCAGAGCCACTGTGAAATTTGGGAGTTTTACTACAATGGGGCAACTCTAACTCAGCAGCGGCTGTCCTGCTTGTGAGTAAGATGCTGTTGTCAAAACCATGGCAATAAAAAACCCCAAACAACTCTTCTTAACACCTATAGTCATGGCACCCCCTTTCTCCCTTGCCTTTTTCTGCACATAGGCAGATTTGTTTCACCATCTTGGAAAAGAGTGGTTAAAAACTCTCCATGACAGCACAGAGCTGAATCACCCCAAAAGCAACACTGCGACCCCCACATCCTCAAGGCTGGTACGTCTTTCCCAGCAGGGTAAGACACCCTGTCTTCAATAGCAGCATGCAGATTCCAGGGAAGGGGATGGGGCCACCAATTCCACTGTCCCACTGAGCAACTCCAAGAGTTCAAGAGAAAAATCTAGCTATGTTTAAAAATAAACAATCACAGATTCAGAAAGCCTTGAGCCTCAGTGCTTCCTCTATAGAACAGTGTTCCACCCAGATGTATACCCTAAAATATTATGCCAAAATACATTTAACTAGGAACAAGGAAGTGCACCAAAGCATTCAAATTTTTTCTCTCTCAGACCATTGTTCTATTTTTCCTGCCAAGATTATTATTTAGCTGTTAAAAAGCACTTCTGTGACATATATGCACAACAACTGAGTCCCTTTCATTTTAATCAGCATAAAAGAGTAACGAATATTAGCTAAGCAATGCATTAGAAGCAGGATCCTGAAAGCCAGCCATCAGCAGGCTGATACATTGCACCCTAAAAACCTGTAGCTGCTGTGGTGGCAGCAGCCGTGGAGCCAGCAGGATGCACACACTGGTACCCAGGCTCAGCAATAACGCCTCCCCGCAAGTTGCAATGGATGCAAGTTGCATCTTAACACTAGCAATCACAGATTTATAGAATTGTCTAGGTTGGAAGGGTAAGATCATCTAGACCAATCATCAACCAAAATCTAATAAAAACCATCACTAAACTGTGTCTCAGCGCTATGTCAACCCGTCCTTTAAATACCTCCAGGGATGGTGCCTCAACCACTTCCCTGGGCAGCCCATTCCAAGGCTTAATAACCCTCTCAAATTGTTCCTAATAGCCAATCTGAACCTCCCCTGGCACAACTTGAGGCCATTTCCTCTTGTCCTGTCGCCTCTGACTTGGGAGAAAAGACCGACCCTCACCTCTCTACACCCTCCTTTCAGGGAGTTGTGGAGAGTGAGGTCCAAAGAGTTGAGCCCTGGAGTTCCTACAGAAGATTGAGTGTGAGCAGGTAGGAGTGTCACCCCTGTCAGCCTGTCTATTCTGCAAGCTAAATGCAGATCAAAAAAAAAAAAAAANTCTGGTTGCACCAAAGTGGCAGGACTGACAGGGTATTGGTGGGCTGCAGTCCCCCAAAGCCCTGCGTGAGGCACACCGCTGTACTGAAGTCTGAAGCCTTTGGATGAAAAGTTTAAAAAACTCAAACACACAGTGGAATTGATTTGTGATTAAAGGAGGGATTAAGTGCTGAATCCTGGGCAATCAATAGGCCTGCTAATGCTTAGTGCAAGATTTCCTGCTCCAGCCAAATCCCCTTTTCTTTGCTTTGAGACCATTGTCCTTATCAGTGGAAAGATGATCCTTTGAAGATAACGCCTGTCTTTGTTTCCACACACACACCACCCCTCAGCAGGGCCTGCAGCTCCACAAACCCTACAGGACCCTCATTTCCCATCAGTATCCTGTGCCTTATCTCTCAAACCCACCCTCGAAAATCCCAAAAACCCTTAAAAGCACCCAAGGCTCAAGTTTACTCCTAGAAACAGCCAGGCTCCACTGGCTGAACCTATGCAGCGTGTTTACAGAGAGCATCATGGGATGTGGCTAGACCCACTATTATTTTTAACTTATCAGAATCCATAAAAACAGCAATTAGCCCCCATTAAGCAAAAGATCTGCAGGCTTCCACTCCACAGCAACAGATTTTATTTCTTCTCTTGCAATGAAGTATTTTTATTAGCCAGATGGATCATGAAATTATTACAAAAATTGGCATGTAAACTCCCTAAACGCACCTCAAGTAATTAATACTGATTTATAAACATTCAGGATTAGAGAATAAATACTTAATTCTCCCCTAATCCCTCAGTCAGCACTGCTTTGTGTTCAACATACAGGAATATAGATTAACTGGGCTGAAGTTAATAGCATTTGAAGGACAGAGGTGATCAGTCATGCATAGCACCATGATATGCAATATTCTTCCACCACCGGTTATACTGTAACCTGTGGGATCAGGACAAATTCAGAAGACTGTCACTTTCTGGTTCCATTTCCAGCTTTCCTCATAAACTCACAGACAGCAAGATATTGAATCTTTAAAGAGGATCAAACTGGACACCTTATAAACCAATAAACCAGTGCAGGAGGCTGGGATTAAGTGCCAAAACTGGTATCACCTACATATTATTTCTGTTGAGTTTCACAAGAACTGATTCCGCTTCCCAGCCCTGACAGCGACTTGCTTTATGACTTGGAGCAAGTCACATCTTGGCATTTCTGTGTCCCTTGTCATTCTTACCCACCCCTCTGCTCAGCAGGGATGGCCTGGGCTGTCCCCTTCGCTGTGGCAGAACCGCATGTAGCGCCACTCACTTTGAACAAGGCCACCAAGTGCTGTTGTAATGCAAACAATTAATAATAATACAAGCCAACATCTGGTACAATTAACCTCCGTTTCAAGCTATGTGTCAGCATGAAGTGCGCTGCTTTTGACGTTAGAAGGAAATTAATGCAATTTTCTGAAAAGCTCCTAGATACAACTCACTGAGCCCAAAATTTTTCTATCTTCTCCTCTCCTAGCTGGGGGTGCCCTTCTGTTCCTGCCAGTTACATGACAGCTTTAAAAACAAAGTCTTTTCTGTGTAAAGGAAGGCCTTATTTGCTTCAGTGCTGGTTTTTTGGATTAAGGAAAGATGCCATTGAGGGGCAAGACATTCTGTCTAAAAGCCAACGCCAGGCAAAGCACAAGAACTGCCAACTTGTTGTATTGTCACACAGGCACGAAGCGGTTATCACAAGCACAAGTGTGGCTAAAGGCAGCTGGGCAAACCCTGCAGAAGGCAGGCCCATCAAGCCTGCTGAGGCAGCAGCTCACCAACACCTTACATCCAACAGCAGAGAACGAGGAGGAGAGGAAAAGTCACCCAAAACTGAGCACTGAGCATGCTGCACACTTACCTGCAGGTCACTCCAACACTTCAGCAGGGGATGGAGCAGAAAGCCTCAGAAGGGAAAAAAACCAAAATGAAATACTGCTGCCTTCTGCAGGGAGCAGGCTCGTTCCCCTGGAGCAGCTGGGCACCAGCATCACCAGGAGTCAGTGCTTCATTTAGCACAATCATCAGGTTCAAGGGTTTCAGGTGTTTTACAGAGTGACCTTTCCCCCCCAACACTAACTCCAAGGTCTCCTGCACACACTCTTGTCCCTTAAGAAGTCCACTTTGCCCTCAGGTGAGCTAATATACATCAGGACTGCTTTTCACAGCATCTTTCCCAAAATAATCAGATCTTGCACTCATGTAGCACTTCAACCCTCAAAAACCATCTCGGTGTTTTATGAATTTAACAAGGTAAGATACACATTCTCTTTCTGGGTCACTTCATCCAGCACCGAAGCGCGGGCAGCTCAGGGATGAAATGCTGCTGCAGTTCAACAGTTCACTGCCAAGCTTTATAGCTGCAAGAAAATAGCATCCTGTGCACCATCCTGTGCATTTTGATACTTGAAACTGGGAGTCAGCCACACGTAAGGGAAGGGAAAAAAAAAAAAAAAGACAAGACAACCCACAATTGGCTTGTTTTGAGCATGTCACCTAGTTGTTTTTTTTCATTCACGGCTGCCCAACTCAGGTATTTGAGGAGAATAAAAACCACAAGTGCAAGAATTTTTTTTTGTTTGCTTTATCTTCCCTGCCAGACTTTGAACTTGATCTCTAATATTATTTTGTAGGTACTTCTATCACAGCTGCCTACTGTCCACTAATTACCAGTAGTGAAACCACCCTCAAACAGAGCTTGTTGCTAGAGGTGCCCTTTGAAAAGCCACCGACTCTTCTCCATCCACACCAAGCAGTTGTAGCAATGCAGAAAAACGTTGTACGAAGCAGAGTAGAATTATGTGTTTGGCAGTGTTTTCTCCTCTGCTGATCAGTGGTGGCTGACAAATCGGCTTCTGGACACATGCAGGGAGCTCCCGTTCCCTCAGTAGAACTTGGGGCATTGTTTTCAATGCAAACCACGTTACTCATTCTCCCAGCTCACCTCTCACTACTCTCTGTGCTGTCCCTTCAAATTATTTTAACATTATTCACATAAAAGCATTCCCCATTGCCTACCTGGCTGCCTGGATCAGCCCTCTTATCTGTCAGCCACATCAATCCTCCAACTGCTTCTTCAAAATCCTCTCTCTTGTCATTTCTCTAGCTGTCTTGGTTTCTTTTCTCCTCTGTGATTTTGATGTGGTCATTGAACTTAATGGAAATTTCCTCCAGAAAAGTGGCTGTGTGCCACCAGCTAACTTTTTCGCATGTATTTTTAGACATTTAGACATTTCAGACATTTAGATCCAATGAGCAGAGTTGCATATAAAATAAAGCTATTTTATTTATGAGCTGCAAGCACTAATTCCCAATGTTTGTTCCAAGAATTCCAAGTCAAATCCCTCTCTGCTGCTTTGTGCTGTTGCCATTAGCGCTCACGGATGTAACATCCAACCGGCGAGGAGAGGTTACTCCTGGCTGTAGAGAGTGAGTTTATGCGGGCAGCAATGTTTATTGTTTTACAGCAAAACAGCCCATTTAACTCCAAGTTTATTTAGCAGCTCAAGGCACTACCGAGTACTCAGCAAAAGGAGTCCCCCCATGCAGTTTCAGGCAACTCGGGACGGGATGCCAAAGCTGTACTTTACCACTGTGAATGTGTTTCTTTCTGGGAGATAGAATAAGGGTCGTCAGAGGCCAGACTGGAGGTAAATAACCAAAATCTTTTTAAATGCTGCTACATGGAGCATCTGGATAAACACCTCAATGAACCTTCTCTAAACCTAGGGGCTTAGATTGCTCTATGTGGACAAAGATGCAGCAATTTCAGGACTTCAAAAGCAAACATGCCTGGGAGACTAAATTTATACTTGCATTTAAATTACTGTGCAAGCCACATTACACACAACCCATGCGGGAACCCAGTAAAAAGAGGTTTCCACGTTACTCCTCATTCTCACGGGTAAGAAAGTAAGTCAAAGTGAAAGCACTGCAGACAAAACACAGGATGAAGATACAGTACCATTGCTTGCATATATATTTACCCTGACAAATTTGCTCCTCTTTTAGGAGGCTAATCTCCTTACATAAGTGACAGAGACACATCAGAACATGATGCTCAAGAACACCCAAACACAAGCTGGCTCGTGTAAAATACCTGAAGTCGGCCTCTCTGTGTATTGTATGACATTTCACAGGAACTGCATTAAGTCCCATCCGCTCCAGATCAGCTTTCCCAAGTGCCACTCAGACTGCTAGGACCGTCCTGCAGTTTCACCTCCTCTGATAAGGCAGAAATTCCACATGCAGAAGCATATTTCGGCCACCCACCTCCAGTATTATTGCAAAAGGAAATTAAATAATACTTGCTCAGTATTTTAAGTATTCCCTGTGCAGGGTGTATCATCATTTGGTTAAACACTAAAAACTTCCAAAGCTCAACTTGTGTAGGTAGAAAGGGCAGATATATCACGTACTAGCCCTCTTCAACTCTCAAGCCCCCTGGTGAACCTGGAAATGCAAGCTCATCATTCAGCCATTTGCTGTCAGATTCAGCCTGCATATTTGACAGGAAAGCCTTACAGAATTGCTATTTACCATATAAGCAATAGCCCATAGAGCTGACTGACTGGTGGGGGAAATTCCCATGCACACTCAGGGCCTCCCATCTTCAGGTGAGTGACTTCCTTCTAGCTGGCAATGAAGATGATGGTAACACCTCCTGAAAGCACTGAAGAAATGCAACATCTGCAAATTTAGGCAAAACAAACTTGTGGATTCTGCTTCATCAGCAAGGAAATGTACTAAGTCCACAGCATATAGGGCAATAGAAACCAGAGCCCAGATGTGCCAGGCACAGATCCTTGCCTGCAAGTAATTCATGTCACAGACCACATGGCTAGCCCTAGCTGATAGATAAAAAGGAGATGGGATGAGGGAGAAGGTAGCAAGGAATGCTGGTATCTGTATAAGGATGTGCTCTGAGGACTCACAGCCGTTGTTAAATCACTGCCTTAGCACATGGCTGGGTGCCTGGTTTCAAAAGTGGGGCCGGGAAGAAGGCAAAATGGGATGTCCACCTAGTGCACCACTACGCATCTGTATCGGCGGCATCCTGGTGTGGCTACCCCAAGCCTCTAGAGCTGAAGTTGTGTATTTGCTGTGCACCTTCCTGCTGGTCACAAACTCGATAAATGATATTTGCTGCAAAGCACCTTGTTATGGCCTAATGAATGATGCCAGGAAAAATAAATGACAGAGAAGTAACAGTGCCTCCTGAAATTAAAATCTGGAAAGTGTCCAAAGAGATCTATGCAAATTGTATATTTTAACCACAGGATGTCTGCAATAGTTTTCTATTAACCATCAATCACTACTTTTAAATCTAGTCTACCTTTGTTACAAGCCAGAAACAGAAATGACTGCAGCGGTCATCCACACTACGTATATTACACCCTTATGTTGCAATTTACCTTCCTCCTTAAATAATGCTATTTCCCCCCATGCATAATACAAAGAATACTGCAAAGACAGCAATACTAGCAATACTATTATTTATTTGCAAGAAGAACGGAAAGGTTAAAGGCAAACACTATATAAACAGTTAGTATTTATAGACCACAATGGTGTGCTTTCTACAGTAGAAACGCAGGAGAAGATACTGTCCATTCCCGAGAGAGATTTCATTTTAACTGAAGCAGAAACAATACGGAACAGTCATAAACGGTACATACAGTGGAGGAATACATTTTGAGCTGCCCTTATTTCTACACAGCTACCTTACAGTGATTACGTCTAGACTTACAGCCTCTCATATTCTATGTCTGTGTACAGTGCTTTGAAGTTCAGTGCCCTGTGGAAGAAGCACATTTTAATAGGAAGGCTTTATGCAACTCAGTGCTGCAAACCTGAATTTTAGGTGTTGCTTTTCAGGTGAAAGAGGCACTAGCAAAATTTCACACTCAATTTAAGAACTCCCTACTTATTGAAACGAAGAAGGTATGCAAAAGGGTTCACAGGCATTAGGAGGCTTCAGGATTTAATGCCTTACAATTCTGTACATTCCTGCCAGGTTTTAACAGCCACATAGCAACGAGGGCCAGCAGTGCAGGAGAGAGTGGGCACTTCAGCTTCTTCAGTCCTGAAGCTCTGTGTGCAGAGTGAAACACCTAATTCAGTAACTACTGACCCAAGACCAGGATTTTCTTAGGTACCTTTGGAAGTCAAGTGCCAAAATCCCATTCCAGGTTACGTACTTAAAACTAAGGGGATGAAGCATTTGTAGAGCTATTGCTCCAGGTTTTACTGGTGGAGCCTTCAAGCACAACAGTTAACAGCTGGATGAAATAGGTGCAACCAAAGTATTTTCACAGCACAAACACATATTACCTTTTTGTTTTCAATTCTGAGCAACTCCAGACGATTTGCTGCATTATAAGAATGCAAAGTAAGCAATCTCACACAGTTTTTGTTGGGTAGTCCTCTTGAGATATCAAGAAAAAAAAACTTGGTAAAACCCCTGTATTTTTCTATGACGTAGGATGTGTTCAAGCCTAAGATAAAAGCTACCATAGTCAGTGCCAATGCAGTTCAATTAGCAATTAAAGACACTAAAAGAGACCAACACCGTGAGTAATAACCCCAAAATTGTCCAAAGACAACACAAGACACGGTTACAAGCAGCACAATTTGGTTCCGAGCTCCTCACTTCCAATGATTTAGCTACCTCCTACGAAAAGCAAGGCAACTCTGCAAACGCAGATAGGTAAAAATAACATCCTCCTCTGAGTATCACTGCTGAGGTGCTGGACTATTACCACTTCTTTCAGAAGCTGAAAGAGAAATGCAGGTTCACTGACATTTTCTCTTTTGTTGGTACAGAACATTTGAATCCAAAATTACAGGAACACCTTTGGAAAAATCTCCAAACTCCAGCAGTTTAAAGAAAAAGTAATGGGTAAATCTTGCACAATGTTTCTGAAGGCAGGGATTCTGAAGGTGGTGTAGGATTGCTGGGCTCTGCTGTCCAACAGATAAATGGGATTAGCAGTAGGAACAGAAAAGCATCAGCCTGGTGGGGCTCCATCTGCATCGCTATATATGGTACATTTGAAAGATGATCCAGTGCGCGATACCCATCACCACCTTCTAGGCCTGTGCTTAAATATCACCTGGTGATACTTGGTGGCCCAGGGGAAACCCTCTTCTTCCTCACAGCCAGCCCAGCTCGCTGTGTCTGCCCCGCGCCCAGCTACTTCTGCCATACGCAACCCCTCTGTGGGGCTGGGTGCGCATGGACTGCTACCAAGAGGGATTTGGTTTATTATTGTTACTGGCCTGAGATCTAGGAGCTACAGTATAAACCCCAATCCCACTGCACACATGCCAAAGGCGTGCAGGACAGGCATGGCTCCCGGACCTAAGGACGCTGCTCCTGGGCTGCGGCGGTTCCTCTCACAGCCAGGCTCTGCTCTGGTACGTGACTGGGAGACCTGGTCACAGCTTCAAAAGCAACAGCAGTGATGAATCACCACACCAATTACTCATATCTTGCTCTAATGTTTAGGAAACGATCAGAAGTATTTATATGTCCAATATACAGAAACTGCCACCTCCTCCACACTGGGCTAAAGCTGTAGCTGCTATTTGCCTCAAGCAGACAAAATACAAAAAGTCTGGAAGGCTGAAGAGAAGCAGAGGAAGAGGCCGAAGAATGGCTCCAGTGATTGTCAGGATCATCCTCAGGTGCAGTGAAGGTGAAGGGATTTAAAACAGCAAGAAAAAGAAAATCCAACACTGCAGTTCTCTACTCAGATCTTCAACTCGGGGTTGACTTCTGCAGCCAGAAGACTTTGATGAGAATTACAAGGAATGAGTTTGTACATTGCCAAATACATCTGTTTTTAAAGAGACTGAAAATAAACATACCGTGGGTTTCATGACCTCCCTGTGTGCTCTAGAATTTGAGGTGGGGGCAACTTCACCGAGGCAAATAGGATTTCCAAGGTTAGAGCAGGTTAGCTCATGATGATGTGAGATGGTGTGAAGAGTAACTGGATCAAGCGGGTCTCCCAAGGCCTGACCATATAACTCATCTCTAACAAGTATTTTTAATATATCAGTACCTGTGTCGCGCAACCAGCTCACCTTTGTTTAACTGAACAAGTTTGAAGTCTGATTCTGTCACGTTCCCCAAATGTAATGATGTAAATCAGCACCAAACAAAAACAGACTAGAATTAATCAACCAACAAAAAAATTGCTGTGCAAACCAGAATGAGCGCTAGGCCGAAGGCTGTGCGGAACCAGCCCTTTTATTCTCCTCCTTTTTCCTGTCAGTCACGGTCACAGCTATTAGTTAACACGCCTCCCCTCCAAACCACCCCATTTCCTCGGGTGTGTGGATTTTAGTCAGAAAGCAGCCAGATAAAAGTGCCACACCAAACAAATTCCCTGGCAGCGGAGATGTTCTGCTGCCGCCTCTTGCGGAGAGCTTTCAGCTATCCAAAGTTTAAATTAACTTTCTGAGAGGGCACAAAAGCCAGACCTCAGGTAATTACATACTCATCTCTCCCTTGGGCTCAATATTTATTTATTTTAGGACGTCTAACAGCTCTCTTGAGTTTGCTGTACAACTCAGGAAAAATGATTACTTAGTCCCTGAACCTACAAACTCTATTCTGTGTAAATTTTATACCCGGAGCTATGCAGGGTGATTAAAAAACCAGCAGAGTTTATCAAACTTACTGAAAGCTTGATTTGCTTCATGGCTCATCTGTCTTCACAAAACCCACTGAAGGCTGAAACAATGGGTGAAATTTCACAATCAGCACTTGAACAAGAAAGAAAATGCATACACAACCACTTAACTTCGTTGATTTGGATTTTTATCTTGTTTTCATAAAAGGGTTATTTGTTTGGGTTATAATTTTTTTTTAAAACAAACAAATCACCTTATGAGGCTATTATGAGGCTAATAATTCACAGCCCACTGTACTTTGAATATTTTTGCAACTCTCAAAGGAACACAATTCACAGCTTGAAACAGGGACAATATCCCTGGTCTTAAAAACAGGTAAGCTCTCATACCGACACTTAAATTTACACAAAGGAGTCATTCCCCTGAAGCCCCCAGCAGCTTCTCTCTTCTGGGCTTTAGAGCTTCTCTCATCATCAGAAGGACCTTCTGCCCCACATTTATTTCATATGGCTTTCACTATCAGAGAGGTCCACGTGTAAAAGCAGATGTTTTCCCGCCAAGGTACTGCCCTGGAGGTCCATTTAAAAAACACATTATACTAATTATAGGAACGTATGGAAACACACAGGTTTGTATTTGGGGTGGTTTTGTTTTTCAAAATGGGTATTTCATAAAAATGCCGGTTCAACAGCTGGAACCAACTCAATGACTAGGCTACACTGAAGGGGATATCCCATTAAGATACATGACAAATTGAGCATTTGTGTTGATATAAGATCTGCTTTTCTATCCGCTTTTCTCACGCTCTAGGAAAAAGTGGTATATTATCTCTTTGTCTGCAATTTGAGGGTAACTGAAATGAGGATTATGCAACGCTGACACGGACCTTTGTCCCCCTCCTTTCTCTACCCTCTGCACATGCAGTTTTTACCCCTGTTCCCGATAGTTCTCTCCACGGCAGCTGGAGAGCAGCAAGCCCTGCACAAAGCCACCTTTCCAGGAGGAGCAGAGAGACATGATTTGCCTTTAGTTCAGGCAGGAGGTCACCAGGAGGCCAGCAGCCAAGCTTCCGACTGCAGCCCCAGTATGTGCCATGCACAACACAGTACTAACAGGACACACAACCCTTTCCCTGCAGCCCCCTAGCCCTTCCTTGTGACCCACTGGCCTGACTTCTCTCCTGTCCTACCACCACATCATAGTGAATTATAGAATCCTCTGGGTTGGAAGGGACATCTCAGATCCCCAAGTCCAACCGTCAATCTAACACTGCCAAAGGCACCAATAAACATGTACCCCAGCACCACGTCTATCCATCTTTTTAAATACCTCCAGTGATAGTGGTTCCACCACTTCCCTAAGCAGCCTGTTACGGTGCTTGACAACCCTTTTCAGCACACTGAGCACCCCCACCACTCTGTGATGCTGGAGACTTCCTACAGGCCATCAGCACAACGTTGTCTCTCAAAGGTGCTTCACCAGAATCACAAACACCCCACCACAGTTGAGAGGTGAGCTCGCTCTTTAGCCAAGCCACAGCCAGAAGAGTGTCTGACTGACAAATTGCTCAGGCTCTGCCAGTGTCCTAACCCTGGCCAGCTACTTAACCTACATTCTGATGGTATTGCCAGCAAAAACTCACTGTATCTATTCATGCTCTGCTCTAAGGACTAAAGCCATACATTTCATGCTAAAGTATAAATAATGTAGAGCTAATTTTCACTTAATTACCACCACCGTAACTATACAATACCTATTACTTAGCATTCTGGCATGTTAGTTTTTAGGGCTCTTTACAGCACCCCTGAATGTTCTGGCCTGGCTGGCCCCATCAGCCGCTTCTGGGTCTCCAGCTTGGCAACAGCTGGATTCATCCACCAAACCTTTCCTCTCCAGTGTGGAGCGACACGGCCAGCCAGAACCACGCTGCCATCCTGAGAAAATGCAAGATTAAAAGCAAGCCTAAAGCTGCGCTGGTGCAAGAGGAGAGAGGAATCCCATTTTTGTCATGTCTACTTAAAACACATAGACTCGTTTTTTTCCTAGCCTAGGCTGAATCAATCTCTTACCTGTGACCATCCTGTGTCTCCTATCTTTATCTGTAGAAACTCATAAAGCTTGAGAACATAGTAAAGAGTGAAACCATACTAATAAAAATCAAGGAAATTAGGAAATATAACTCTGAATACTGAGCTCGCAAAGCAACCTTTGGCTAATCATCCCACTTCACAGCAACTTGATTTCCCCAACCACAAACCAGGATAGCAAATGCTTTGCTCTTACATTGTTTTGAGCGGCCATTCTGAAGTCTCTTAGGATATGCTTCGCAGATGGAAAAGTTGATGAGGAGATACACACACACACACACACACACATATATATATATATATACACACACACATACATAAAACATTCATATGCCCCCATGTCCTGAGCTTCCAATACAGCTTAAAAAAATCAATGGCAATGATAGAGTGAAAAATATCATTTAACTTGTGATAGTAGCTTTGAAAATATAACAACATGAGTTCCTTCCTTCCGGAGGTGCAATTACATCCCATTGCATGCCTAGGTAAGGGAGGCAGGATCTTATTTTACCAGCTATGACCAGTTCATCCTGATCGCTGGTCACTAGCAGTACCCCCTTCACTGTTTTAGGACCTGGAGGAATAAGAGGAAATAACTGCCTTATCAAGGCAGAAGACAGCAGACATTTTTATGATCTGTGGGAACAGGGGTCATAATAAGTCTGCAAGACATCACTTAAATGTCTCCAGATAAAATTGTTAGCTCTGGATGGTGCATATTTCCTAAATACTTAATATTGAAATTACCTCCCAGAAGAGTTTCTCCGTGTTTTGCTAAACTACAAAAGACAGGCAGCCCAGACCCATGCAACAACCTCCAGCAAGGAAAGACTTAGTCAATTCAACTGCATAACGACGACATATTTTGAAAGTTCTGTATGTGGTGACTGCAGAGGGCCAGAAAGTGAACGTAGTATCAGACATCCTGAGGTCTGAGCCACCAGGCTGCCACAGTGGCTGTGCCATCAGGAGAGCAAGTGAGAAGTTTCTCACTCAGGTCCATGTGGACACATCTGTGTGGCCAAAATGGGGAGTGTGCTCCCATGGGTGGCTCACACTGCACAGGATACAACCAGCGCTGCTCTCGGAGCCAGGTGTGTTCCTGTGGGAATGTTTTAGGCAGGCCAGAAAGGTGGAACAGCTACTAGAAATCAACAAGTTTCAACTTAAAAGTGAAAAAAAGCAGTACTTCAAGATTGCTTTATAATGCAGACATAAACCAGATGATTACCTAAAAAGTATCGAAACTAACCTCTCTTGGAGGCAGAGCCCTAACAAATCATCCAGCCACCTACACGCATTTATGGTTGTAGCTGCCCAGGGATCACTTACAACTAAATTAGCAATGGGAGTCATTAGACAAGGAATGATTCCAAGAAACTGGTGTCTCAATAGCAGAAAGTGAATGAAGAAATCATAATTGCAGGCAATGGGGCAAAATGACAGGGTACCAGACAGACTATTTCCTCAATGAAAGAAATGTGAATTGTAATAAAGTTGCAGAGTCCGCATGTGGCAAAGGTGCCCTGGAGAGACTATCCTCATTTCTCTCTTTAGGCTACAGAAGATCATTTAACGCTTTCCATTTAAGCAGGAAGGCACATGATGAGGTCCCTTAAAAACCATGAACACAGACTCTCCCACGCCTGAGGATTGCTTCTGCCAGGTGTAATTGCTCTGCCCCAGCCCCGGGCAGCCAGCACCCACCGTACAGAAATAAATAGCCGAGCTTTTCTGCAACAAATTTATCTCTTGGAAGGAATGAAATTCAAGGAGAATTGAAATTGAAGAAGAGGACGCGAACTACACTGCTATTTCCCGCGCCCAGTTTGACAAAATGGGATCTGATATTTCAGATGGGCAGAGCTCCTTATCTGCCTACTCTGCAACAAGAGGAAAGGATTTGTGCAGGAAACCACATGCTATGTTTATCTGTCCTGACACAGAACAAGAAAGGTGCTTGAAACTCCCTTAATACACTATGTGCTATTCATTTCACAGTCCTAAAAAGAAAGCCCAAAACAGCTTTTAAACCCTTAAATACCTGAAGACACATCTCTCTCAAGTCTGGGAGAGCATCATGGGGCAAACAATCACAATATTCTTGCCCTGTTCCTTCATTCTTCCTCAAGCACCTACATTTGGTGTCTGTTAGGGACTGCTGAGCCACACAGATGTTTGCTGTGATGGATTGTTCCTTCTCTTTGGCTCTCCTGCTCCAATCCCTGATGTCTGGCTCCACACATGCACCACCAAGGTGGCACCAAGCCCAACTGCTGTCCCTATGGCAGGGCAGGTGCGTGCCACAGAGCCAAGCAGCGCAGGATGGAAATGACCAGCAGCCCTGGTGTGCCTCTCCCAAGTGCAAGAGAAATTCCTGGTGATGGCTCCACCCCTTCCAGGACAAGAGCAGCTGTGCAGCTGCCGAGTGCTGCAAACCACAAAGGCTTGATCACACAGGCCCTTGCTGGCAGACACATGTACTGAACTGGGATAGCTTTTTTTTTTCCCCTCTTTTTTTGCTCTGTCACTGATGAACGTGCTCTGCATACGTGCATGTACCCAAACCACAGACAGCCTGCTCTGGTATGACCTCGGTCCTAATAACAACCAGGTCTCTGTTGTTGGAAGCCTCTAGTCCTTGTTTCTCAGCCCTCGGAGAGTGACAAACTGCCACCGCACGGCACAACCAGAGCCGTGTGAGGTGGCTGCTGCCAGAGGAGCAGCCCCGACTGGGTTTGGTACAGACAGGTCATGCAAGAGCCTCAGCCTTGGCTTAAGGAACAGGCAGCTTTTTAAAGGACAGATGGAGGCAAGATCAGTCTGTGGACTGCGAGTTAGGTCCAAGCGAATGGACACAGGTATCTGTTGGACTTTGAGCAACCTGGTCCAGTGGGCAGTGTCCCTGCCCATGGCAAAGTCGTCAGAACTCAATGATGTTTAAGGTCCCCTCCAACCCAAACCATTCCATGATTCTATGCACAAGCACAAGCACTGGTTTCCAGCCCAACCGTTTCCAGGGAAGTCAGGAAAAGCCTCAACAGGAACAGTTCAGTCAACATGGGTAGATTTGAAAATCCTACTCTTAAAATCCTTCAGGTGCCAGCAGCTGCTGCTTGGCCAATTGAGGAGCCCTCAGCCTTCAGCCCGGCTGCTCTTCCCCATTTGTTCTGAGCACTGAAGCTGCCGCCTGGCGTGAGCCATGGCTGCTGACAGAGCTGTGTATGTAACGGAAACATGAAGACTGAGGTTGTGTGCTGCTCAGAGTTACTGGGGAAGCTGTAGACCCCGCCTGCGTGTCTCTCTTGCAGAGATTTCTCTGCAATTTCATGACATTTCTGGCTCCAGAGCTACTAGTACCTATCCTTTCATCATGACTAAATTCAATAAAACTCAGAACTGTGACCTCTGTGTGTGACAAGCCAGATTTTCACCTATCCATCCTGATGAAAGGTCTTTACAGACTGTCCTTGCACACTGTGGACAGCCCTCGTGGGGACCTTACCAAATGCTGCAGAACTACCCCTGAAAGGAGAGGAACCCAGACAGATGGCTGGTTTGGGAAGAAGCCCTGCAAGCCTGTGATCTGGACACGCGGGAAGCAGCTCCAATTTGTCTAGACTTCTGTTTTCTTTGCAAGAGGCTCTTGTTTACGCAAACAGTGAAAGGAGAAGCTACAGTGGTGACAGACAGCTTTGAGACCCTCCACAGAGGACAGGACCTGAGATCAGGCTGCATCTTGGAAGCACTTTTTAAAAGGTACTGTTAACTCCCAGATTGGACAAGGTAGAGAGCTTTCCCTTATGAATTATAGATAAGCCTTCTGATGTAGCAAATGCCAGATATCCTGATACTCAGCTAAATGCAAGGGAGGAGGGAGAAAAACCATGCAGAGACACCTCATCCTCCAATCTGGTGCGAGTTTATAATCAAAGATTTTTAGAGGCTAAGGGCCAGACTTTCAAAAGTACTCCCATAAGGTTCTAAACAAGCGGTTAGATCTTCAAAGAGCTCAGCTCTAATTCAGGCACACAAATGAAGTGGACAGATTAAAACAAAACAAAGCCAAACCCACGCTGAGACAACAGCAGCTGTCTGTGTCCACAAGCAGCTGAGAACAACAGCTGAGAGAGGACTGTGGGCCACCGGGGAATGCTTCGGGGCTTTGGTCAGAGTTGCCTATCTCCATGGCTCCCGCTTCTGTAGCCTCATCCAGCCATGCTGCCGGGAGAGTCCCATTCCTCCTGCATGGTGCTGGGTGCCAGTCACTTGCAAAATCTGGCCATGAGAACCAAGAGGGAAGAAGGGCAGCGTGGGCAACCATCAGAGAATGTTACATGCCATCAGGGGATGACACAGACTCAGAGACGAAGACGTGGACTTAGGAAGCACCGTCTCTTCCAGTAGAAAGGATAAAGTGTCCCGTGGGATTTGATAAATATTCACATTACTGCAAACAAACACTCCAGCTTTTGCAGAGATCTGTGAAGGACTGTCAGGCAGCTGTGGAAAGGGACAATGAGGAAATTGCCCATACGAAAATGGTTAATTCAGACCAAAAAGGCAGAAGCAAAAGAGCTTGGCAGATCTTCTGAGGGTAAAGCTACAACCCCTACTTATTGAAAGTCTGGATACCAGGAAATGCAACCTGATAGAGTTAAAAGACCCTATTTTGGCCTGACAGAGCCCGGAACCAGCCAAGTTCAGCCCAGCTGCTGCTGTTCACAGCTACAGCAGCACCTCTGAGCAGTGAACTCATAAAGAAACACAGCTTTCCCAGCACATCAGGGACCTCTATGTGATGCCAGATAGCTGTACACCACAGTTAAAAATACCGTATTTACTTTAAAATGATTGAATATTGGGAAAAATCCTCTTTTCAAATTTAAATTATGACTGTGTTGAAAAAGGCATTTTAAAATTCTTTCATCTAGTTAGCAGAAGGGTTTTGGTCTCCCACCAGCCCCTTGCACTACCCATGTCAGAGCTGGCCGCAGAAGTGAGAAAAATTGTTAAAGAGACTTCCAAGTGTTTTACTAGCAGTTTTAATAACTGGTTTCCTTTCGCCAGTACTATGGTTAGCCCTCTTGTCCTCCACTCCAAGATATTTCTATTAGTTCTCATTGCTAGTTAGACAGCTTCAGGACCAGGGAGGCATGGCTACTTATGACAGACAAAAGTCTGGAGTCAGCTGACCATTTTACTAAGATTCACAGAATCCTTTAATTCTCATCCTCTCACCCAGCTCCCATAGCACGGAGGATCTACTGCAGATGGTCTGTCCTGGCCTGAATGGGGTAACGCATGCCCCCGGTTTTCCTGGGTGGGTTACAACAAGAAGCTCCAGGTGAGAGTGGAAGAAGTAGGTGGCAGCACCGGGAAGGCCCCGGGTGCCATCTGCTGTGCATGATGAGGGGTTGTCAGCCCCTACACTCCAGGAAGAGACCTGCCTCCAGGATGGCAGGTATTATTTGCAAAAAACAGTAGCAGCACCATTACTGCACAAGACAAGTAATAAAACCTCACTTAGTTCATACCAACATGCACTTGTGCCCCATGGAGTGGCAGACATGGGCCATGAGGGAGAACCGCAAAGTTGCCGTCTCACAAAGTACGATAGAAAGCTTGGGGAGCTCTTTTATCAGATTCTTTTCCACCATGTACTGGATGCTTTTGATCTCACTGGCCGTCTCCTCCTTACTGGCCTTTGCAGCATTTCATGGCTGGTGGTGCCTGGGGACACATGGAGATGATTCAGCAGACCTTCACGCGTTACCCTCCTGAGATATTTGAGGACCGTTTTTCACAACCCTGCTGTCCTTTCCAACTCCACATCCCTAGGAGCAAACCTGCCAAACCATTATTCCTTCTTGCTGGAGAAGGAATGAATGCAAGTAACTAAATTAACAGCAAAGAATCAAGTACGTTAGTGTAGAAAACAGAAATTCAGAATAGGCATGACTGGATGGATAGTTAAGTTTCTCGGTATACTAAATTCACTGGGACATCCAACTGCCTTTTTCCACATTAATTTTACAAAACAGTTTTTTTGAGCTGTTGCAATCATGCTTTTTTTACCAAGCAGCATCCTTTCTTGCTTCCTCAAAACTAAAATCAGCTCTTTACAGAGTCCTGAAAATAAGAGATAGGCCCTGAATATCTGTCACTTGAGAGGTAAGCTTAGATTGTTTTTAATAGTTTGTGGTACTCATAACTGGTTTTAAACTGACAGGGGAAAGTGATAAAAAGGATAAGATCTGTGATTCTGAGCTCACATCAAAGAGGAGCTTTAAAGAACGAGTAAAAGGCTGTCAAAAAAGGAAGGCTTTACCCAGAAGTCTAAAAACAAACTTCAAAACAAGAAATAGTGTCCCAAAACAAATTAACCAGATAGAAAAAAATGTTAGTTGAAAAGTAAATATTTAACAAGGGCTGTACCTGTTATGAGAAAGACAAAAAAGCCTGAAAAAAAACCCCATCTGATCACAAAAGAGATGTTTTTACTGTAGAAAGGAAGGACAGCCATAGGATTTGGAAGTACTTACAGTTCTTTTCTGCACTACTGACTACGTTAAAGTCATCAGCCTGGGATTGGCTCTCCATTACACTGCACAGCCCTCAGATTATTCACTCCCTGACAGGAATTTCTCTTACAAGGCTTCTTTAAACTTCCCTTTGTACCCCCAGCTTTTTAACTGCGATCAGGAACCTTCAAGATTTAACCCCAGAAGACAAAGCAGCAGTCTCCTGATGCAAGGATTAATGCCACTCCACAAAGAAGGGCAGACGTGAATTATCCATAGGTCTTCGACCCTGACAGAGCCTTTTGCCCACAGCGGTTTGGGGGCAGGTACACACACACACACCCCCCACCACTGGAGCGGAGCTGCCTCAGGGGTGAAGGGCAGCAGCCGCCAGTTTTCCCTGTTGTTGGCTTCCCTCTAGATCTGCGACGCACAGAGCAATGGCTGTTTCTGGAGCTTTTTCTCCTCTGTGCTGAGCTATCCCAGAGCAGATGGTGTTCAGTACTTATACCTGGAGTGGTGTTTAGCAATCCCAGAAATGCTTTCTGACACACGCTTCCCCTAAACTGTCTTTGCCATTTCCCAAACTGGAACTCAGCCTCGTAGCTGAGCAGCTCCTCAGCACTAGGCTCAATGGGAGCCCATCATCCAATTCAGGCAAGCGCTAGTCAGCGTGGAGGCAAAATGAGGTTTTGACAGCATCCACTCTGGCTGCCAACCAGGATCTCCCAGCTCCTCAAGTCACTCCAAGCTGCTCAATTTCCTTTCTAAAGCTGCACCACTGCAACTATCTGATACTGTCCCTTTCCCCAAACCTTGAATTATCTTTTGAATATGATCCCTCCTCAGCATTCAGGCTTATTAATAAAAGTCCTTTCGTGGATGCATCTGGCCAAATGATCCGGGTGAAGAGCAGCCACACAAGCTCAAGCACTTTGCCAGTTTAAAACAGACAAAAGAAAGCACTTCTTTACATAGTGGGAGGTGAACGTAGGGAGCTTGCTGCCATGGGAGTTCAGGGAGGCAAACCATATCCAGCAGGTTTGAAAAGAGATTAGACAGATCCATTGTCAAAAGGTCCATAAGGTCTGGGCAGCGATGTACCCCCTGACATCTCCTCTTCAGAAACTGTGGGTGCTTGGGAGTACCAACTGAGAGACTTTAGAAAGGTGCCACAGTCACACACCATTCCTAAATACCATCTTCTGCTAGCACTACCAGCCACTAAACAGATCACAGGATGACCTAGTCAGATGTTTCTTATGTTCCTACAAAACAACTGCAGGGCACCAAAGCCCTGACACACCACTCCTAGGCCTGACTGTGAGAGTGAGAACCAGCCGCCCTGCGAAGGCCAACCAGACACCTTAAACAAGTATATGAAACCCTCAGGAGCCCTAGAGCCCTGCTTCTGCACCACCATCAGGCAAAATATGTAGTCCAGAGCACTGGGTGTAGGACACTGCAGAGAAAAATTTAAGTTAGAGCTGTCTTCACCTTGCTTGAGTTCTTTGGGCACACCTTAAAAATGTAAAGCCTTGTCTCAGGTTGGCGGGCACAGTCCAGAGAACCCAGGTGTACAGAGGATGGCCAGGCCAGCGCATTCATGCACAGTGAGGGGAGAACAAATCACCCCATACATATCAGTTTTTAAGCCAACTTGATGTGTTTCATGTGTGATTACTGCAGAAATCAACGTGGGTAATTACAGCCATCTGCACCCATTACTACCATTTGTATGCATATTCATAGTAACTGCATGTTAGTAAGGCATGCCACTGCACAAACATATTAAACAGCTAATTAATTAAAAGAACAGGCCTTCTCTGCTTAGGAGGAGCCCATCACCCACTAATCACAAGAATACATGTTCTCCATCTGTTAGATTATTTGCCCCCTCCCAAGGTCACCAGGGAAGAGAGTCTTGAAGGCTCTGCTGGGCTGTCTAAGTGAGTCCCTTTGTGTAGCTGCTTCAGAAAACATGCCCACAGCACTTCCACGGAACAGCAGAGTGCTGCTGCACTGCTTAAGGTGACTTTGGATTAGACATCGACCATCTTTCCACCACTCCCAGCACGTGCTTGCCAAGCTTAGAAGGGGCCAATGCTTGCCCCCAAGCAGGGCAGCAGAGTGGCAGCCCATGTGTGCACCCTGCGCCACTCCCTTGCCGTGCTGGGTTCTCTTCCAGCTCCTGTTTCTACAGCAAACTCCTGATGCAGATTATAAATACACAGAGGACGGCTGTGCCCCAGCGCTTCGCTGACATATGGTTCTGTCTTCAGTCAGAAGCTATGCATTTAAATTTAGGGATGGAGAAGGAGGTTAGGTTTCAAAATTCCAAGATAAATCCTCCCAGAGGAGGCAACGAAACCAGAATTTTGTCCCTCCGGCACAGCCTTAAAGCAGATGGGAGCCGGGAGTCAGCACCGTTGAGCGAACCGCACTGCTTGGGAAGCCCTGAAATGCTGTGCCCAGCTTTTCAGCTGTTGGGAGACGGCTGTAGCTACAGCCCCTTTGTACCAGCTGCTGCTCCGCCAGCACGGTCAGGACTCTCGCTGGACATCCAAACTTTGGGGAGAAAAATACTGCTCCAGTCACCAGCTTGTAATAATTCCTTGTATTACAGCAAAGGCGGGTGCTGCTCTGCCTTGGGTTCAGTCAGGACTTTAGCTCCCCATCCCTTTCAAAACTAGTGTTAGTGTGAAGGGGTCGTAAGCCACAGGCCTAACAGCTTTAGCCATTTTTCAGCTGTGATAAAAAAAAAAAAGAAAACAAAACATTTCAAATCATTGTGAAATATTTGTGAAACAAACCAAGCCCCTCTGCCCCACACGCATGAAATGCAGTGCTGAAGAAGCCACTACAATCCAATAAAGTGCAAAATTCTTTCACCATTTGGCACTGCAAATGCTTACCCTAGTTACAGAGTGGTTCGAGGCAACTCTACAGGAGATTTCGCTTGGGTTCTCCTAATGCTGGAGACAATTCTCTATTTTTACATGCTTTTGTAAAAACACCAAACACCACAAATCAACAACATACGAATTAATTTCTATTGCTCCAGATGCTGGCAGACAGCTGCAGCTGACGGTGCTTTGTCAAATGGGACCTGTGAAAATACTGCACTTGGATCACCAGTTGTTGACCAGGCACAGTCTGATCTCTTTATACTTGCTAAGAAGTCTTCGACATTTCCTGCCCGGCACCCAAAGTTCTACAACTTCAAAGATGTCCTAAGCTCTGTACAGCAGAAAAACACAGAATACCACAGTGTAGCTCCTGCTTGCAGCTCCTCTGAACTGCTGCACAGGATCCAAGGCAGGACCAAGGGCTTACAGCAAGCAACCACAACGCATAGGTGGACACTTTGATTGTTTCTAGACGATGCTGCTGCAGGACCACATCATCGTCGCCGTAGGCATGCATGTTTTACACACAGACACACTTTCCCTACACTCTTCTCCAAGCATAGATTAATTTCCCATTGTGCAAAGCACAAAATTATGCTGACTAGATCCGTGATTTGGTCAAGTACCTTCTGAACTGAGGCAAAATGCCTTCAAAGAAACTGCATTCAAACATGCCCTGAGCAACGCTGTCTTCCCCCTCTCCTCTGTCTCCCTCCCCCCATGCCTGTGGGAGATACAGACCCAAGACAAGCCTTTGGGGAGAGCCTGCAGCCTTCAGCGCCCACCACCTGCCCGTCCCAGCCAGGAGGAGCTACTCCACAGGCAGAGTGCTCCTCTGGCTGCTGTCCCTTCCTTGCGCCGCTTGACCACCTTGGCCTTGCTGAATCCCCCCAAAAGTCATCTAAACAAAACCCACCATCCTCAGTCCCTCAATCACAGGAGAGGCAGCAAACATGCTGAGTTAAGTGCAAGGCAAGCAGTATTTTTATTTGGTTAATTAGAATTGCTCATCAAATGAAAACAAAGAAGTGACTTACTGCAGAACTGGTACAGGTAGTTGTTGCATAAGTACATTCCTGCATATTTGGCTACTTTAGCTGAGGAGAAACTGTTAATTAAAAAATATTCCTAAAGCAAACCATAGAAAATAAGGAAAGAGAAGTTTCACACAAGGACACTGCCGAATCCCTCAACTGCCAGCTCTTTTTTTTTTTTTTNTTTAAATTAAAAGCAGATTGCCTTCATTAGCGTTACCAGAAGCCATGTAACTGCCAAAGCTGACAGAAACACAACTGTGATTTGCAAATTTGGCAAGTGTCATTTTTCTCTTCTACAAATGTGGGTAATGTCATTCGTATTAAGAGTGCTTTTGTGGGGGACACTGCAAAAAACAACCCTTCCCCAGGAGTGGAAAAATACGTCCTGAGCAGCAGCTTAGTGTTCTAGGGCGTCCAGCATCTCTCTCATCCTTAATTTTGCAAGAAAGTGCATTGCGTAAAATTTGTGCTGAGAATGGTCAGGAAACAAGGGTGCTGTGAATTCATTCTCCTGATGACCGAGCAGAATACAGTAGCAATCCCGTAGCAGACATTTCAACCCTGATCCTCAACATATAGCCCCACTCAACCTATCCGTGACATGCTGCCAAGCCCTCAGCAGCCATTCAGCATGGTTTCTCACCAAAATCCCTATCCTCTTTACCTCATCATAGCTGAAAAAGCTGATAATATCCTGATAGGAAAGTTCTATTTCTAGCAAGGGCAACTGCATTTGCAGGCTTCATGCTCTGCTCCAGAGTCTCAGCCCTGGTGATAAGGGGGGAAAGTCTCGGTAGTATTTTTACTCTTTCAGATTCCCATATGAATAGCTGCAGAACTGAGGGAGGCAGGCGTGAAGCCAGACCGCCAGGGTGTAAGAGCAGGCAGCAACCAACTAACAACCTGCTGTGCATTTTTAGAGTGACTCAACATGCCCTGCTCCCCTCCCCGGCACATTAGGCTCCTCTAACTTCTGGTGTCCCCAGCTTTCCTCACTCTACGGAAGAAAGACCCTAACCTGCGTGAAGTCTCTTGGGTTGGTACCCAGCCTCAGTACCACCACTGCTCCAGAAGCTGCTGCTGGGAAAACAGGGTGGGACGGCCAGCGCCGGGTATGTATGGTTCACTGAGCCTTCTGCGATGAAAAGGTAACGAAAACTCCAGGATGAAGAAAGGAGAGAAATGGGTAGTCTCCAAACACAACTCGTGTGCTCAGCAGCAGTGGCACTAGAGACCACAGCGCCCCTGAGGGGATGAAGTATTGATCCCCCCGGCTGCAGCTGGAACAGGAAGGTCTGAACACAGCGTTTAAACTTTGTAGGAAGTAACACAGTAAGCATCGCCACAGTCACAAATGCAAAGTCTGCCTGTAATAATTAGGCTTGTAGTACATATGATTTTATTAGACACTGTCTTATAATCAAGACAAAAATAGCTGTCTACATAGTAGTCACCGGTTTCTTAACTGTCTAAAAATAAAGCAACGGTGTAGTACAATGCCAGGTGTGGAACCAACCGACAGAATGTTAACCTCTATTCCAGCCTGGAAGGGTAGCAGCAGTACACCCAGCGGTAACCTGCAGCCTCACCTAGAATTAAACGCTCAGTGACTCTGCAGTTTTGGTTTGTATCTGCAAAAGAACTGGAGAATCCAGTTCTGTCTCTGTAGTCCAACTCTTCCACTGCACTGTGAACAGAGTTCATTACACATTAAGCTAAACCATAAGTAATGAGTTAACAGTAATTAGACTGAAAGACACACAGATTAAAGGAATTTATTATTCCCTGATCTGCCAAGCAAATTGTTTAGATACCTACAATCAATGAATAATGATGAAACAAAATAAAAACCCAACAAACCAAAAGAGCCAACAACAGGCTCGTAAAAATGTGTTCAGTAAAGGCCCATGTATCTTCGTTAGGCTGAATGGCACAGCATTTTAATCAACAACCCCCCTGTCTTTGTACGTCACGAGAACAGAGGCAGAATGTGTCCCTAAATTATGCTGTTACTGTTTATTATTCACGTACCACGGGACTGATGAATATTTATGGTCCCGTTGTGATAGGTACTGTAGAGTGAAATACAGAGAAATAGTGAGACTTAGTATTCCAAGACTTTATAATTTAAAGACAAATTACACAAACAAGATATTATAATTTAAAGACAATAACGCACAGATGGGGATTGGAGATACAGACAGATTAAGCAACTTGCCCAAGGTCATACCAGACACATGTGCCAGAGCAGAAAATGGAAGACAGATCTCTGAAGTACCGGCACAGGTTTTCACTCATGTAGGAGAACACTGATTCTCCTTTTTTACTTCACGAGATGTCATATATCACAAACTAATAATTAAGTTAAGAAAATACAAACATTACATGGCAGTACTGGATGGATTTCCTTTCACCCGTCCTCCTTGGAAGACATTCATTAACAAAAGAGCTTTACCTACACATGTACCTGATTTGTCTGTGTACAGCACAATTGCAGCATCTGCACAGAATCACAGAATAATTTAAGCTGAAAGGCCTTCTGGAGCCACTTAGTGCTACCCCTCAGTCAAAGTAGGTGCTCCAAGGCCTTGTCCACTCAAATTCTGAATACCTTCCAGGACAGAGATGGAAATCCCACCACCTCTCCAGGCTTCTGTTCCAGTGTTTGGGTGCTCATGCAAAA
>VXBJ01003728.1:25290-37966 GCA_013400055.1 Nycticryphes semicollaris
AATCTTTCCATGTATGAAATTAGACCTTCTCCAGTTCCAGCTTTTCTCTGCCAACTCCCATCCTCATGCACCTAACTCTACCTCCACCTTCTCTATTCCCACACGTTAAGTAGTTGCAGACACAGCAATGCAATCCCACTTTGCCTCCTTTCTCTCAGACAGGCTGAGAGAATTGGAGTTCTTCAGCCTGGAGAAGAAACGGCTCCAGGGAGATCTTGTAACAGCCTTCTACCTGAAAGGGGCCTACAGGAGAGATGGGGAGGGACTCTTTATCAGGGAATGTAGTAATAAGACAAGTGGTAACGATTTTAAATTGAAAGGGGAGAGATTTAGACTAGATAGTAGAAAAAAAATTCTTTACTGTGAGGGTGGTGAGACACTGGCGCAGGTTGCTCAGAGAAACTGTGGATGCCCCGTCCCTGGAAGTGTTTAAGGCCAGACTGGATGGGGCTTTGAGCAACCTGGTCTGGTGGGAGGTGTCCCAGCCCATGGCAGGGGGGGGTTGGAACTTGATGGTCTGGAAGTTTCCTTCCTTTCCAACCATTCTATGATTCTGTGATTCTTCTAGACTTCTCAATGCTGAACAAACCCAGATTTCACAGCTTCCCCTTGTACATCACATACCCTGGCACCCTAACCATCTTGGCAGCCTGTCCCAGATTCACTCCAGTATAGCCATCTCTCTCCTTTACGGGGTAGCCCAAAATTGGACATCATGCTCCAGATGCAGTTTCACAACCACTGAACAAAAGGGCATAAGGCATTCCACACTTTTTTTTTTTAATAAAGCATGGAAATAGTTTTCTTTAATTATTACATTTTTACGTATTTCAGCTATACAAATTCTGCATCCCTCCGTTTACAGAATAACACAGGAACATTGTTCTTCCACACAATGGAAATGCTGTTGCAGGGGTCTCACTACCAACAGACACACCAGGCTCTGGGAGCAACCACTGCTCCCACAAAGAATCATGCAAAGGGACATTTCAGGCATCTTTTTTTCTAGCTGGCAAAAAGGATAGCCAGATCAGCCTGAGCGATGGAACATGCTCAAAATATATCAGTGATAGCAGGATAACACAAGACCACGTTGCTGGATACACACACATCAGCAGATATATTTAGGAATTTAAGTCCTAAAGCCTGTCACTGAGTGTACTGGTAACAGTGAAAAAAATATTTAGTTTATGACTGTGACAGGAGATTGCTTCAGTGCAACACAAACAGTAGCAGCAGTGTTACTTACTAAGACAAGACTCAAGCCGCCAGACAGCTGATCCCGGACAGAGGGAGAAACGATACTGCATTTAAACAGAGTGCCTTTCTTTCCTGGTTTACAATTGAAATGTGCCCTGTGTCAGAAGGCATTTCCTCTCTGTTTATTTTAACAAGAGCAAAGTCACAGCTTAAGCTTTGCTTATTTGTATTTGCTGGCACCTGCAAAGATTTACCAATGAAAATGTCATTTTAATTAGTTCTGCAAAAGTGCTATCAACATTTTGGTTTAGGTTTCCCCTGACTGCACTGTCCTACAGGGCAGCAAAATCAATCCACTTGGCAACAGGCAGCCATCCTGATACGAAAGGCATCTACACGGCATGGAGACACCTGGGGCTTTAAGAGTTCCCACAACTGAACAGTGCAGTACCTGCGGATATGGTAAAGCAAACTGTCCTCCACCTTCATCTTGGGAGGCTGCTGCACATCTGAGCTCAGGCAGGGAAATCTCTTCCTGCGGGGCCAGTGGCACAAGGGAGCTACCCTGGGATCAGCCCCTCCAAGGATGGGGCTGAACCAGCAGCGCCAGGAAGAAGCAGGCCCTCAAAATCCCGCACGCACACACACACACATATATATATGTATAAATAAATAAAACCCATGAGCGGCTTCCAGTTTCTTGGCAATAAACCATAACCTCTCTTATACAACAGCAGTGGTCAGCTTTTCAAAAAGACATAGCTGTATGCTCTATTGCTTTCAAACACTGAGTTGTTCTGCATGCCAATGTCACCTTTATGCCAACACTAACAGTAAAGCAGTGGAGCTCCAGCTTTGGACCAGGAGAAGTCATTCCCCAACTTGTGGACATGTTTAAAGCCGTACTAACAATTCCTTACACACTGTGAGAGCAAAAGTGGATGCTAGATCAAAGTATAGGTGCTGCATCACACCCAAGAGAGGACTTGCAGTTGCAGGGCAGGTGTGTGTTTGTGAACGCAGGGCACACGGCCAGGCAATGCCTCCATCCCACACAAGCCCAGCAAAGATCCACTGTGCACCTGCAAAAGTTGGCATTTTGGGCACAGAACAGACCTGCCCCAAGGAAGGTCAATCTCACAGAATCGATCATTTAGGCTGGAAAAGACCTTAGAGATTATTGAGGCCAACCATTAACCTAACATTGCCAAGTCTGCCACTAAACCACGTCCCCAAGTGCCACATCAACATGTCCTTTGAATACCTTCAGGGATGGCAACCTCAACCACTTCCCTGGGCAGCCTGTTCCAATGCTTGACAACCCCTTTGATGCAGAAATTTCTCCCAATATCCAATCTAAACCTCCCCTGGCACAACCGGACACTGTTTCCTCTTCTCCTATTGCTTGTTACCTCGGAAAAGAGACCGACCCCACCACAATACCACCTCCTTTTGGGTAGTTGTAGGGAGCGATAATCAACATGGCAAGGAGCAGCTGGGAAACTTCATGGAGAGAGAAGCAAAGAGTAGGCCACCAGCACTCCACAGGCTTGAGGCTGGACATCATTTTCCTTTTCTAGCTTGATTTGGGTCACTTCTCATACTCCATAACCAGTCAAGTAAAATATTTGCCAGGTAAACCTAAAGAGCAATCAATTCCCAGCACTCTGCTTTGCTCTCCCACACCTAATTCCAACCCTCCACATCACCGTTTTGACCACCTTGCGTTGACGTGTCTAATAAGCGGTACCATGTATTATTACCCCACATAAACTCTAGCACACAGATTAATTTAAGCCACACTTGCCACATCCAAACTTTTTCTGCCTCTTAATTACTTCTGTGCAGAAGAGATAATTAAGCTATTGTTTACTATTAACTGATCAAATAAAATCAAATACAACTTCCCAAGACACGGCGAGTCCAGCAGGTGCTGTTCTAAATCAACTTAATGCGAAGTCTAGAAAGAGGACAAATGCACAAACTCACCCAGGCAGACACAACATAGTACCTCATCACCACCAGGAGGACAGGACCTCCACGGCAGCGCTGAGGAACACGGAGGTTAGGAGCTTTCCCTGCTCTTGCACTCTGTGCAGGGACTCCGCTACCTGGTACGTTACAGGCATTCGTATGGATATTTGTGTAACGTCACATCAGTTTTTGCTTATTTGGGCTTAAATTCATTTCAGGAACATGCTAGTGGCAGATGAAAGGCAAAAACCGGACCACTTCTCTGACCTCCCCAGACACTTCCCAATCTCTCCTCCACACCAACCCCTCTCCAAAGCACAGCTGAGATGTTGCTACATCCTACCACCATCAGACAGGATGGGGCACAGGCCCTGGGGAGCCTGTGGCTGAGTCAGTGGGACTTCTACCCACAGGTTCCCACTATTGTGCAGCCCTTCCTCAAATTCACAGCAGATGAAGCTCCAGCTATGGTTTGGCCTTAGAGAGCCTCTCTAATAAAAATACCAGCCTCCTTCAACATGGAAGCCTCTGTGAGACCTCCCACAAATGAAAGGGGAGCGAGAGGGGTTGGGTTTTTTTGGGTTTTTTTTTTTGGCCGGGCTTCTTTAGCATTCTGTCACAAAGCCAAACAGATGTTTGTGAAAATCTAAACTGGTTATACAACTGTTCTAAACTCATGCAGCTGTGCACAGCGAGCAACTGCACTGGGGGAAGACGACCACTGCTCTCTTTTAAGACACTCTTACATCTAGGGACTGGAGTTTAATAACCCCAGCTTCCCACGAGCTGTTCAAGCTCTCACATTCCAATTTTGTGCTTACGGTAGAGGAAACTACTGAAAAGAGCAAAGTGAAGTGGCTTTTCCAGCCACATGGTGCAAATCTGCGCCCAGATGAAAACTGGGACCCAGACCTCCCTCCTGCTAGACCCGTGTGGTAATTACAGCTCCCAATTTTCACCATTCAGCTGATCTGGAGAGATGGCAGGAACAGACAAGAGGTGCTAATACAGCAGCCCTGCTTTGCCACTCATAGAGAATTCACCCTATGCAGCACGCGGCCCTCGCTTCAGGATCAATTACACCATCGTATCACGGCAACAACATGGCCTGGGAGAAGAAGAGACTGAAGTAGCCTCCTTTTATCTGTATTTTAAAAAGAAGAAAATTAATTTCTGACAGTGCTTTTATTACACTTTTCTTTATGAACAAAACTTACAACTAGAAGAATTTCTAACGTATTCATGTTGTAGAAATATGTCTGTCCGCTCTACCTAAAAGGCAAGAGACTTGTGTAAAACTAGTGGAAACATTCCAACTAAATTATACAGTATAGTTTTACAATCCTATAAAATAACCATTTTTTGCGAGCCAAAACTATTTGTCATAGAGTATTTGCATTTTAGTCATATAAAAGACTGTCTGCATAAGTACTATCGCGTTGCTCCCCGAAACCAGAGTAAAACTTTTTTTGTTGTTTTCTTCTTTTTTTAATACTTCAGAAGAATGCATGGCAATTTTAAAAATTGTTTTACTCGTGTTGATAGCATTGGAGTTCATAACAGCTGGGTAACTCTGCACTTTTGATTCACGCTGCACTGTATACGAAAAGGCACCAAAAAATTAAATTAGTTTTATAATCTCTGTACAGTCAACACAATTGTGATTAATGGATTTTCTAAAACACAGAGCTAAAGCAGTGCGAGTAACTGTCACAGCACAGCCTGCTTATTCAAATTGTAAGAAAGGAAAAAAAAAAAAAAAAAAAAAAAAAAAAAAAAAAAAAAAAAAAAAGAGGCAAGCTTTCCATATCTGAAGAATTCCAAGTGAAAGGGTGAAAGGGGAACACATTACTGGGCAGAAGTGACTGACCCAGCTCACAGATCTGTCACGTACAGACAAGCATTTTAAGTGTCTGCAGTCTAAAGCTTCATTATTTTTTGCAGAACAATCTGGCAACAGAGGTAACCGGATTCCCTGGGAATCAAGCATTACTTAAAGACAGGTTTCACCTGTCAGGGATATAACATATTCTGAGCAACAGAGCGTCAGGGTATATACACATCACAGGAGAGGGCAGTCTGTCCTTCACGGGTAAGAGAGGGAAATTTTCTGCTTTCACCAAGTTTTGAATTGTATTTGTTTTCAGTAACTTGAGGGGTCGTGTCCTAATGTAATGGCAACTACAGCAACTTAGTGCAAAACACAATGGAATAATCTTCAAGTGACTGATACCAGGGTTCCTGCAAGCTTTGTGGTCACCTTCCCCTAGGTCTGTCCCCATCATGGTGGGGCAGCCACCCACCCAGCTGTCAGGAAGACACTCACAATCCTCCTTGCAGAGGCAGGAAAGCAAGAATGTGACTTTTTCTAGGGAGATTTAGAGATGAAGAGACTCTGTACAGACTTGCTCCAGGGCACCACCCAAGCAGGTGGTGTTTCCACCCACTGAACCTCTCCTTCCTTCTCACAGCTGAGCCTGGCAGCAAGTACCTGGAAAAGCACTGGAAAAGATGTCCCAATGCTGACCTAACTGGTACAGGTGGAAACAAGGAGGGACTTGCTTGGGATTCTCAGAAAGACTCAATCTATGCAGAAAGTCCAGAAGGGGCAGATGAAAGTCAGCGTCAAAGTGCTCCTCCCCAGCTTTACTGTCACACAACCACAAGTAGGACGTCCAACTCCTTTCTGAATTAGTGCTTGACTCAGGAGATGCTCTTCCACTGGAAAAGCCAAAAAGGTGACTCTATCTGCTTGCAACGCCCACTGTAGCGCAGAACACTCAGGGGGACAGGGGAGGACCTCTGCATCTTGGAAGCTGCTTGCCGGAAAGCAAGGAATTGCATTTGGAGAGAACAAACGCCCGGTTACAGAAGTGATGCAGAGGTAGCTGTACTCCAGAGCATCATTCTGCCTTGATGCTGTCCCCTCCAAAAGGCTACCTGCCTGCTAGATGTACACAAAAGCACCTCTTGGCACAAGGAAAGAAACCCAATATATAGAAATACGTTGCTATCAGCAGGGACCAAGGCAGCAAACAGAAACTAAAGCTGTTTTCCCCAAGGAAGCCTGCAGATTTCCACAGAATTGGGATGTCTTGTTTCCCTGGTTTTCTCCTGAAATTCCCAGCCAGTATTTCCAGCTGAAGGCTGAAAGCCAATATAAAAGTTGTGCCTGCGCCAGTGACACCTGCCAACTGTCCCCCGCCCCGTGCTCCTCATTTCCATGATACTGCAAAACAAGGAACACCCTGGCCCCGGCCACCCAGTGTGGGGACCACTGCAGGCAGCGGGGTTGGGGTTACTGCCCAGACCGACAGCTCTGGGAGGCTGGGGCCAGCCCTTCATCCTGCCTCCACTTCCCACACTGCGCCTAATGCAATCTGCTGCTGCAATAAAACTTAGATGATCATGTCTCCCTCGCTCTTCCCCAGTCCGATGGGCAGCGGTGATGGGGTGCAGAGCCTGTGCCCAGCTGCTGCTGCTGGGCTGCTGCTCCATGGCCTCTGCTTTCAGTTATCATTGTTGTGACCTGTGAGGGAAATAAAACCTCTGGCTCCAAATACACATATTTGATAATGAAGTTAGCAGATCCCTCCTCGCCTTTGGTTAAGTCAAAGCGCACTTAATCATTTAAATTACCCAGAGGAATATATCTATCTGGTCCCCTCAGTGTGAGACAATTGTACTGAAAGCAACAGAACATTAAACCAACTGTTTCACAATCCCTGCCAAAAACCTCACATCTCCTAGCAAAGCCATCCGGCGCATCCAGAGACTGACTGATATGTTCTTAGAGGAGAGCAAGAACAAAATTAAAATAAAAAAACACAACAGGAGAGGTAAGGTGAGATGTGTGGCCTCACACAGTGGTGGTGGGTGTCTCCAGCTAGACACACACACAAATTATTTTTACAAAGAAAATATCAGGCTTTTGCTTCGCCAACAAAAGAAGCAGTTGAAATAGTTTTGTCAGACACAGCTGATAAGGATAATTACGAGCCGAGCGCTTAGTCATCCATATCACCGCGACAGAAAGGCAGATTCTCTGAAAAATAACGTCAACACCAGAAAGCTCTCAGGACTCCGGAAGCCTAAGGCTCTGCAGGCGGCAGAGCCGGCTCAGGCCAGCGGTGGGTGCGCTAACCCGTAACTGACCGCTAGAGGGAGCCCATTTTTCTCCATAAATCTCATTTCCCGAAGAGTTTTATACGCACGCGTTCTGCAGCCACAAATTAACAAAACAATCACAATGTGTAAAATATGCAAATGCCTGTGTGTATTTTAAGTTAAACAGAAACGGAGATACACAGTTCAGGCACGGCCTCCTCTAGCATTCGCACCAGTACACTTGCCAGATGGAGGAAAAGGCGCAATTCCCTGTGTTTCACCTCATCGCAAACAGCGCTCTAAACCCAGCAGGCTACAAAGGCCATTCCAATTTGCTCCTAAAAAATTCATTAGCAGAAAGGGCTCGATATTGCATTTGGGAGTTCACCATATAGCAGCTAACCTTGAGAAATCCCGCCTGCCTTGAGTAACTACAAATACAACAACCACCTCAAAAAGTGCTGGAGCAACAGTGTCCTCTTTCAATCAACTGATAAAGACCTTTCCTCATGAGTGGAAGAACCCCAGATTTCATTTTTCATACCACAGATGCAGGTTTACCCATCTTTGCCTTTATGCCTTTAGTACTGCAACTGCCAGAAGTTAAAATTAAAATGCCCTCCGATGTTGGGTTTCATCATACTCCAAGAGCTTTGTCACATCCCATCCTGTAGCCAGACCTGTTCTCTACTTAGCTGACACTCCTCCAAATGGCTCTAGTACATACCCTTGTCAATGTTTTCATTACAAATCAAATTATGCAGCGTAAAAGAGCAAAATATTAAATATATATATATATATATATATATTTCTGCCTCCATTCAGCTAAGGAACCAGGGCAACATACATGTGAGATGCATGACTGGATGAGCAGCAATATGGCCTGGCAAAGTCCAGCTGGCTTTATTCTGTGCCTTCTTTCACTGCGTTACACCCATTGCCCGTGTCAACAAACTCACCCGAGCAGTGAGCCAAGTCTATGAAGGATTAATCTCAGGGATAAACAAACGCAAAGAGTGAGCAAGGACTGAGCACATCCAGGTCAAATCACAGCTCTCAAGTTTTCCCCAGGACATGAGAGAACTATCCCCGCTCGAGACACTGGGGACCAGTCACTCATTCAACATCAGTAATCTTAAGCCACTCTACAAAGTCAGCAGAGAAAGCTGAATATCCTCCCCAAAACACAGTATGCTCTGCTGTAGGCTCATTCTCTTCCATCTGAAACCACGCTGTGAGCCTGAGAAGATCAGTCCTTAGCACTGGCACTAAGCCGCACTCCAAGAGCAGGGCACCTCTCTCACTCAATGGGATGCGAGGGATGATGGGGCGATGGTGTCCGGGTACCAAGAATGTGGGGAAAATAGGAACTGCTCCCTCCAGATGACTCAAGGTGAAACAGAAGAGCTGGAAGCTCTCAAACTCTTTGCCCATATTTTTTGTAGCACTCCCAGAAAGGGGCTGTGGGTCACCCAGCCAGTGAGCAGGAGCTCTCTCCAACGCACAGGAAAGCTTTTCTTAAGGAAGTACATCTTATGGAAGCAAGTGTCATAACTTTCCCAAACTCAGGGAGTAGGGAGCATTTCCCCTGGCATCAGAAACTTTATTCTAGGCAGACCTTCACCCGAGGCTCTGGGCGCACGTCTGTCTCTCAGGATTGCTAAAACCAGCAGATGCTTCTTTCACGTTTGGGAGTTTTGCCATTGACTTCAAAGCAGTAAGATATAACACCTTGCGTATTCCCTAAACACACTTAATAACAGCACCTGACACATTTAAAGTGCACAGACACGTTAAAGGCATTGTACAACATTAGCAAAAAGCCAGGAACCCCTGCCTAGGTGGTTCATGAGAAATCTGGTGAGCCAAGAGTCTATCCCTGAATCAGATGCTTATCTATTAGCCAGTTAATAACTGCGGGACTGCTTCTCTAACTGATCTGTTCAGTAATAGGAAGGGACTACTTTCTGCTGAGCTGTGGAGACTTTGTATTACTCATAATCCTCTTAAATCATAACAAAGAATAGAGATTAGAAGGTGTAAAGCATGCAGTAAGTGTTCTAAACCCGCAGCAATAGTTCAAAAAACAAAAAAAACAGAGCTGTCTCAGCCCGAGTCAGAGCCTGCATCATAGGAGCTCACTAACCTCCCTTTCAAGCCAAGTTCTGGGGGTGCAGGCAGCCTGCGGTTGGGCTGTTGGTGCTGGGCTGGTGTGACAGCAACACACACCAAGCAGCGCCCGGAGCCAGATCAAAGCAGACGGGAGCCTGGCAGCACCACTTCGGGGACAAGGCTGTGGGGCTGAGCCTAGCCCTCTGCTTCAGGGCAAGCAGTGGAAAGAGAAGGAGCAGCAAGATCCCCTTGGAGATGGAGAAAGTGAAGGGCTTTGGCCTCCAGAGGACTTGGAAATAAGACCAAAACATGGTTCTTAGGGTAGTTCTTGAACCTCTCTGACAATGTGGAGAAGGCCACCATTGGAAAACCTCAGCACAGTCCAACTGGAGCCACCACTGAAGCGTCCTCATCAGCATTTCCTAATTTAGTCTAAAGTTGTCATCGTATGTTGATGTGTACGTGTTTATGGGGGTCACTACGGTGTAACCTGACAAGGTTCCATACAGACTACAACCCTTGTGATCAGCAAGCTAAAGAAATGCTGCTGAAACCAGCCTGAAGCCATGGTTGAGTATTTCAACAAAACGTGGAATTATAAACCGCACGACCCTGTACTTAAGACCTCACAGGGATCCTGCAGGAGGGTTTCAGGACTCTTTTTTTTGGAGACAACAAAACTAGTGTCAACTTCTGCACTAACCTGCACAACTGCTGAAAAGCACCCTTGATAGACAGCACTTCATTGGGAAGGTTTCTGAGGTTAGCATTAACATGCATTGGTGTTTTAACTGTACTGGGTAAATACTACAGCCACAGAAAGGGCATTCCTGAATATGTATCACTGAGAAGGTATGCATGATAATTACCAATGAAAATCATTAAGTCCGTTAGCTGTTTTACATACCAGGCTAATAATATCAGCAGCAAGTTTATGTGTGGAACCTTCTTTCCCCCAAGCACTTCTTACTACTTTCCATGTGGTATTCTTCAAGCTTTTATAGCATTTATCTGTAGAGTTTCCCTGTTTATGGTAACAGCCAGAGATGCCCAGTTTGATACCATAATTTTAACTACTGGTACTTAAAGACTGCGGGTGTGCACGCTGGCAGCAACAAACGGCAGGAAACAAAACTCCAGGTTCCTAGAAATCTTTGTGTCCTCTGTCACTTTTTTAACCCCAGCAGTTTGTAGGGGTTTTACTCGCTGCTAACCCGCCGTACGTGTTACTGCTAACCACAACTTGGGCGATCCTGAAGGACTGCCCCTGTAGTACTACCCCTGCGCACAATGCTGGAGCCGTCTCCCTCAGTATTGGTAAACATTCTGTCTTCCAAAAACTTTCCACTTGAAATACAACTGTTAGCACATTCACATTGGTAATAAGTAGATGCAAATTTATAAAAAGCCACTTTCTTGCTCAACTGTATTACTATTTAATAGCGATGTTCAAATGATTTTGAAATTCCCACTGTTCAAGGACCGCTCATTTTATTTTGGAAATTTACTCCTGGTTGCAACTTGACAAGCAAGTATTAATTTGTTCACGTTTATGAGGCATTTATATGGTCCAGCCTTTTTCCTTCATGGGTCAGATAATGAATTGGTTTCCCTGGAAAACTACACAATGAAATATTCAACATAAGGCATTCTGTAGCTTAAATGCTAACTACAAACTGCAATTTTGCTGGGATGTCCCTGTAGGTTGGCTTTGGCACGTATGCCTGCATGTTTTATGCTTTGTCTGAAGGAGGAAGCTCCTGCAAGCGAGGAGAAAGCTCTCAGATATGGGTCACAAGTTGATGTATCAAAACTTAGAAAGGAATTAAACAAACAAACAAAAACCCCAATACTTCAACATATTTTCCCTAAGCTTTCAGGAATAAACAAGGAAAAAAAAAAAAAACAAAAAACAAAACACCAAGCAACCCAACATAAACTGATAAACTGGACCCTGAATATTCTTTGATATTTCAGAGGTTCTCTGCAACGAGGAGGAAATCGACCAAGATTTGTCCACAACCAAAATGAAGGTGAGAGGACACGCTCTAATGTTGGTTGCATAGGTTTCCTCTATGCTTTCCGCATTTGACCCAGGGTCATTTTACTCCTGCTTCATTTTTAACAACTGACAAACGCCATTTACCGGCTTGTTTCCCATCCAAAAGCAAATTAAGAACAACCAATTCTTCTGTCTCATAACCTTGTGGCATTTTCAGCTCCGACACCAAAATCCAATACACTTCGATTATCCTGATTTCTGAACCAAAAGCCTAAAACCGTTTCAATTGTACTCCAAACAGAGGCAACAAGACAATGAGAAGAAGCAAGCAAGCAAGCAAACCGCCACAGAACACTTGGTTGCGGGCACCCCCCTCTCTCCCAGCTTCGTTCGCACCGCCACCGCTGGAGAGAGACCCCTTCCAGCCCAGGCAGCAGCTACGAGGGGTTCGGCAAGAGGAGAGGGGGGTGCCCGGCCTTCGGGGACACCTCCTGGGTCCGACTCCTCGCCGCCCACGACTCAAGACGAAACTCCTGCGGACGCAACCCGAGTCCGGGGCACCCCCAGACCGGGGGGCACCGCGCCTTCTACCGCCTTCCCCCACCGCGCTCCGCGGGACTCACCAGAGATCTCCGCCTGGGGCACGCCGCTGAGGCTGAAGCCCTTGGCCCCATACAGCTGCCGGACCTCGGCGCAGCTCCTCGCCTTGCTGCCGCTGTCACCGCGAGCCGGGGCGGAGGCGACACACAGCAGCCAAAATCCCCACGGGAAGAAACGCATCCTTCTCCGCTGGCCCCGCCACCTGCCGTGCGAAGGGCAAAACCAAGGTCCCGCGGCGGAGAGGCGGCCGGGGTCCCTCCCGGGGTCGGCGCGGTGTCCGGGTGCGGGGCGCGGCCCCCCCTCCGCGGGCAGCCCCGGCGGGACGGCGCGGAGCGGGAGGGGAGGATTGCCGGGTCTGAGGCGCTGCCCGCGGGGAAGGTACCGGGGAGTTCAATCCAGACGCCGCCGCGGCTGGGCGGAGGGGGCAGAGATCCAAGTTTGGCCGGGCCGCTTTAAAGCCCCGGAGCGTGACCGCGAAGAGGGGGCTTTTGTTCTTAGCGCGGCTGCATCCCCGGGCGGTCCCGCCGCGATACTGCCGGGCTGTGGCGCCGCCGTGGCGGGGGCAGCAGGGCTGGGCTGGGCTGGGCTGGGCTGAGCTCGGCGGGTCGGTCGGTCCGCGGGTCGGTCGGTCTGTCCGCCGGCACCGCTCCACCTGCGCGCCGAGCCGGGCGGCGGGGGAGG
>VXBJ01003728.1:37988-172625 GCA_013400055.1 Nycticryphes semicollaris
GATGAGGGGCACACACTTCTGCATCGACGCGCGCACAGCACCACAGCCTTCACTTTTAATCTTCTCCGCATCTTGGGATTTTTATGATTTTTTAAAAATTATTTTTAATGCGAGAAACCCACAAAATAGGATTTTCCGCCACCGAAGAGAGGCGGGAACCCAGCTGTCAGGCCGTAAAGCTGCCCGCGCCTCCCGCAGAGGTGTCTCGCCGCCGCCCCGGCCCCGCCGCGCACCCAGCCGGCAAGCCCCGTGAGGAGAGCCCCAGAGCAACCCGGAGGGGAGAGGAGCATCGCCACCTCCTGCCGATTCGACAGGACGTCCCGGTAGCGGCGGCGGGGACGGATAGTCCCATCCCGGGCAGGTTTCGAAGCGACCCGGGTCGCACGCCGTTCTTCGGGAAGGACACAGGGAAAAACGGGCGTTAAACTCAGCTGTGGCGACGTGTCCAAAGCTTAACCTTGGTGGTCCAGCTGCCTAACCTGAAAACCTCGAGTTTCCCCACATTTGATGGGCAAACAACCGAACAGAAAACTTACAAAACAGCCAGAGCGGGGAGTAGAAAGCATCTGAATTGAGAGCCTGGGAATCCCAGCGAGGTCCTTGGGATGCTAAAAGTGCCCCTTTAGGAGGAGATGTGGGAAGAGAGGCAATTTTCAACTACAGATTCTCAGCTCTGGAGTTCAGTTCCTGCCAGCTCCTGGAACTGGTGCTCTGCAGCTCGGCCAGCTCTGGTTTAGACTGCTCCCCACCTGTGTGTCAGGGGAGCCCGTGTGCTTTCCCCAAAATAAGCTCTCAGGCTTCTGTCCCGATCTAACACCTTTTACAACAGAGAGAGGATGCAAAGATCACTCCTGAGTCTTCTGAGAGCAGTTGTTTTCTATGGAAAAAGGAGAGGGAATCTGCCCGTGTCTCAGCTGAAGCGCTTGTGTGAGCTTACCCCTTACTACCCATCAGAAACTACACACAGAAACACTGCTGCCACAATGACCCCCCCCAAAAACCCAGCCAAATTTATCAGAGATTGTACCTTTTGGACTAGTCAGTCACTCAAGACGTGCAAAAATACATGGGGAAAGTTGTTTCATTCATCTGGCTGCTTCAGAACTGCTTGTTCTCCTAAGGAATGAGTAAGGGAGAAGTAAGTGACAGCAGAGTAAGAGCCCCAGGGAGGGGAAGGATGGCAGTAGAGAAGTTGTTGCTTTCCTATGAAATTGCCTAATGATTTCCTATGAAATCTTCCTAATTAAATTCATCTGTGAGATACAACAAAGCAGATTAAGAGGATCTAACTGCAAAGACAGGGAGAATTTTATAATGAAGATCGGGGCTAAGGTGACACACCATTGTCACCAAAAGTTAAAATACAGTCAGATACACCCCACACACCCCAAATCTTAATTCTACAGGGGGAAAAAAACAATGTAAAGTTTGACCTACCCTGTTTTTAAATGGGACCTCTTTGGTAAATGCAAGTGTACCGCACACAGGTTACCACGTATGTTATGTGGCACAAGGATATTGCAGCCCTTTCCCCTGGGTATTTATTCTAATTTTATAGCTATAACCCTTTCCCACCCCAGGCTTTGAACACATCACTCAGAGACCTATATCAGAGATCTCATCTAATTAATCCAACTACAACACCAGCAGAAAATAAGCACCAGAAGAATCCATACATATATTGCCAGGACTACAGAAACACCAAGATCTTGGTTCCTCCTCCTGGTAAGTCACAAAGGGAGAAATGCTCTCACTTGGGTCTGTTGAGGGGAATGAACTCCAGGAATGCAAACTCCAAAGAGACAAAGTACTTCAGATAGAGGAAAAAAGGCAGTCATAAACCTCTTATCTGGTCTGGCTGCTACAGAATGACTCGGGATGACACAGGGGACCAAAGTAGTACCGAATATTCTCTTTTCCTTCTCAAAGCCTGGGGTTGGATACTTGCCACTATTGCATATTGAGGGCTTGCTTCCAGCTCTGCCTGAAGTGACCTTGGGGAAGCTCTCTGTGAGCTACGGCTCACAACCCCAAGGTTGCAGCACAAAGTCCTCCACAATCATCCAGCTGCTGCAGCGCACTGAAACACTAACTGCTGACAAGGAAAGAAAGAACTGGGACTGAAACCTTTGGTTTTTGACCTTGGAACCATCCCCTTAGGTATAGGTCATTTCACACACCAAAGTATTTCCCTTCTTCATATACATCTCGCTTCCCCAAGCAGGGTGGCAACAGTACCTGTGGCAGGGACTAAAGTCATGTCATTCCTCATAAAATCCTGAGAGACCGCAGCACGCGCTCTGCTTGTTCACATGCACTCTGCTGTTCCCACAGAGAAACACTGGGCTGCCAACCGCCAGTACACACCACACCGCTTGCTCCCAAGGCCATGTCAGGAGCTAGAACTGAAATACAAGCTCTGCCACCAAACCTTCGACCATCATCAGGCCACTTACCTCCTACAGAGGGATAAGAGCGCTTCGTATTTGACCACATGCCTGCAAGATGCTCACATACTATGATAATGAGAAGCTTCTAAGTAGACAAATTAAAAATAAACCCGAGCTGATATAAAGCTCCTCAACAGAGAAGCTATCTGCAAGTCTACACAGGATCCAATCTTGAGCAAACAAATCTTAAATTATGAGGCATATCTGTTTGTTTTGCTGTGAAGTTTGTATGCACACGCAGGGCTAGGTACGTTTGAGGCAAATTGAAATAAACATCTTCAAAGTGTCATGATGAATATGTATTTTTGGCATCCATTATAAATTTTATGTCTTCTGTGTGTACTTGAGGACCAGATCCACTTTCTGAACATTCTCAGTTAAAAGCGTAGAGCTTGGCAAAAGCAAACAAAAGACCATCCAACAACGGGCAGAAAGAGCTAGAACTGGGGAAGATGAGAAAAAGCACAGTAAAACACAAAGATGAGTAGACAAAATGCAGAGGAGGAGTAAAGCACACAGCCTGCCAGCAAGATAGTCAGGGGAAGACAGAAAATCCATCCAGCTCTGGAGATCGCCTCTTGACAGTACCGACAAAAAAGCGCTGCCCACAAACAAGCTGATCCAAGCATTATGAAGAAGCAAGAATGATGAAGAAGAGCCAAATCATCTGGCACAAGTAGGGAAAGCTACACTGCACAAAAAATTGTAAACAGAGGCTTTGGACAATCTCGACTTTCACAGGGATGTCTTGTTCCTCTAACACTTTCCCAAAGTTTTGCAATGCAGTGGACGTGCCCCTCTTTTTCATGTTGATGCAAATCAAGAATTACATAGGCAGCAACACAATTATGCCCACCAGAACTCCAGCTGGTTCCAAAATGGACCTGTGATGAGTTAACAGCAACTTGGAGTCTGACAGCAACAGCAGAGCAGGCGAAAACCCACACAACCTTATCAAATTGCATTGTATCTTTGATGCCACATCAAAGTAGAGCATTCCCACTTGAATTCAGTAGTGTTTCTACCTTTTTCACAATGCATCAAGTACAGAGCTCATACAGAATGGGGAACGGGGAGGGAAAGGAGATGAGCAAAGCCTGAGAGGGCTACAGCCTCCTCCCTCTCACCAATGTCATGTATTGAAGCCCTCAGCACCTTTCCCTTAGCCAGTTTTATGCTACTTCTGATTCTGTGGGAACGTCAGAAATCAGCACCTTTGGATTAATATTCTTCATCAAAGTGGGATTATCTCAGTAAAGTCTGCCTTGTTTTTTTAATCTCTGCTCTGCCTGTCTCCTACAGGATTCATGAAATCTCTCCCTTTTCTACCTGACCCCCAACATTGGCTGGCGTTCAGCAGAAGCTGGACGTGTGTTTTGCTGAATCAAATCTAATTAAGTTATTCAGAGGATTTACTAGATTACACCTTGCTATCTACAGCTGCTTACTTCTTCACTGGATCTTCGCTCATTAGAAATCTGGCAGCTCCTCCTCTCCTCTGCGCACATTGCCCCCTGAAGCTCTTCCAACACACGCACGAAGCGTGTGCCTGGTTGTTTTGGTGAGCAAAAATATCAGATCCGTATCTTTGAATTGCTGCGACATGTACGTACAGCAAATCCAGCTTGATCTCAACTGACTTCCTAAGACACCATGTGCCTTTCAGAAAGGCTATGGCTTGTTGGGATTTGCACTTCCAGATTAATTAACCAAGAGTATTGTTCAATAGATGTACAGAGTTGGGGATCCTTCCCAGGTCTCGAGGGAGGCAGTTGGCCCCAGGGCAAGCATGATCACAATTCCGGCTGCTGAGGAGAAGAGGAAGGGGGGCTGGACCAAGGACAAGTGCAGCAGTGACCACCAAGCCCCAGCCAGCCCACTGTTTGACCAGTGTAACAGACCAGTTCCCTTTAAATGCAATGCTTAATTCCCCCTGTGTGTGGATGGTACTCTGCAGAGGGAGATTAGGAACAACTAAGTAATTTCAGACGAAGAATCTGGCTAAGGCAGGTAATTGCCACTCTGTGCTGTGTTTTGAATAGAACAGCCCAATTTTACAGCAGCGACTTAAAGGAATGTATTGCTTTAATGACCTCTTACAAATGACTCCACCCTGCAGGACTGTGCTTGTATTATATATGTGAGTCAGAGATTTCCCAGTAGAAAGAAGTCTTAAAGGCCAAAAAAAAAAAAAAAAATAAAAAAAATAAAAAAAATGCCTTAAACTCATTAGAGAAACTGCTGCTAATTGAGTCTGCCCCAAGAAGTACATTTCATCCTTTCTGGGCACAACTTCCAATAAAGCTTGTCCCACTCCCCAAAACATATGCAACGGTGAACAAAGAATATAGATACAGCACCAAATCTATTTTATGTTTGATAAGCAAAGCCTAGATCAATAGCATGAAATGGCCCAAAATTGGCCCCCAAATCACCAGGTTAGAAATCTGTCATTTCAGCATGCTGTTACAGTCATATGTAGATGATCTCCCATGTCCTGCAAAAGTCACTATCAGACGACTTACTCTTATCAGTCAAGAGGTTGACTAGTTTTAAACGGGATTTTTCAAGTATCACTCTCATTCTCACTGTCATCAGTTTCTGGGCATTGGCTGAAGAAAAATGCCCATAGGAACATAGTCTGTTCCTATGAACCCTGGCTCAACGGGGCACTCCTGAGCATTGGTCCCAGGCAGGTGGAAGTTGGAGAGACACCTCATAGACTTCTGCGAGGAAAAACTCAAACCTTATGGCCATGAAAAAAGAAACATGTGGAGTTGCAATACAGGCATCTGGCAATGCTAATGGAACTTTCTCAGCTGACACTATCCTCAGCTGTTGCTACATTAAACACTACAGACTAAAGTACTTAGATGAATTAATACAATTATCTTGCGTTCTGCTCAAGTGTTTATTTTTCCCCTCACATCCAGTTAGGTACAACATAACCTGTTTTCCTAGAGAAACTGGCTGTGAGGAAACACCGACACATTGTACTGAAAAGCACCAAACACCTCCCGTTGTGACCAGAGGCTCCCGCGCTCCCGGCCTCGTCTGTGCTAAAGCCAGTGGTGGGTGCTGAGAGGGTGGCCACCCAAGGGGCAGGTAGAGCAGGGTTAAGCAGGAGCTGGCTGGCAGGACAGAGAAGAAACCCTGACTCTGAGTTTGGAAATGCGTCCTTGCCATGCCTTTGTGTTGTTAGCATGGTAATTACTAGGTGACACACGTTTTTTGATGTGTGCCAGCTTCTCTTCTGATGTAACCGTACACACGAGCGGAGTTACAGCTGGAACAGATCTGGGGCAGGGCGTTTTTCATTTTAGGATCTGTGCATTTTGCGACAGAAAGGTAGTGTGTGAATCCACTACAGCTACATAAATGGTGGTCAAAGACCAAGCCCTCAGAAGACAGCGTGATGCCAGCAAAGGTACACCAGTTTATCCTGCCCAAGGATTCAGCTCCCTTATAATCCAACACCCTCCTGTAGCGTTAGTCTCTCTGGGTGTTGTTGCTTAGGTCAGAACCACATAAACGTCCAGTGTTGGATCTTTCAAGATGCCAGGCAATGCAAAACCATCTTCTTAAGATTAAAAATAGAGCTCTTAATCTGATTTCTTTTCCTCAACCAGAGAGCATGAACACAAGGAGATGCAGAGACACTGGGTGTTAGAAATGATAGAACTCACCAGGACACTTAGTGCTTTCTTAAAAGGTTTTCTGTTTGTTGGCTGGTTTGTTTTTACAGTGCTAGTTTTGAGCATATCCTTGAAAATAAATTGTTTGTAATAGCTATGTGTTTTTACATCACGTATATAGTTTTGCCTTAGGCAGGACTTTTCTTCGGTGGCTAAAGAAGCAAAAAAGCTTAGTTCCTTTGCCTCTATTGCACCATATGCCAGGGACATTGCTTTTTAAAGCATTTTAAATAGAAGTTGGTGGACTGGGGGACCCTGGATCACACTTTCAAATCTTCCTTGCTGCCTTACAAAAGCTAAGCAGTTAGGTGCAATGACTCACTCACACTGACATTTTTGGGAGAGAATGATGCCTTTTATAATAACATTGATATTCCCCCATTGATGTCTCAACACCGGCTAATTTAGAAAAGAAACATGTAGTGCAAGGTTGAAAGGTCACAGGCCAGCCAAAGAACTCATGAGATCATGGGACCATGAAAGAGGCTCCGGCTTTAAAATAAAATAGCCTTTTTTCTTTCTGTTTTTTCAGGAACAGACAAACTTTTCTGAAAGGCCAGGAATTTAATCTGAACTCTTCTTTCACATACTGTACAAATAAAAACTACACTGCAGGACTACTTGGGGGGGAAGGGATCAGTAGAGTTTATCTCCAGAGGTCACTTTAATCTATATTGAGTAGTGAAAGAGAGGGAGAAGGAAGGAGACACGTTTACTTTTAGAAAGCTGCCAGACCCCTTTAAGCCCTGATGTTCCCATTGTCAAGCCAACACCATTCTTAGATTATTCTGTCCACAGTTCGCAATGTTTCTGCAGTCTAGTGACTGTGAAATTAAATTATGAAATATTGGATTATTTGTGGCTGTTGTGTTCTGCTCTGTCCACACTGTTGCTTTTCCCGCTCTCTGATTTTTCCCTGTCAGAGCTAAAGGAAAAGATTAAAAAAAAAAAGCTTACAATGAAGTAAATTTACTTCCAAAGCATTCTCTAGACTGATGTTTGCAACCTCAACAGATTTTAACACAGAATCAATTTTGAGACTATAATCAGGGCCACTATAATCGGGGCCAGATTTTCTGTCTTTGAGTCCTTTCAATGACTGCTAACACACAAAACATCTCTTTTTTTTTTTTTTTTTCCTGAGGCTCTATTAGTTTCTTCCCAATATTAGACGAATATAAACATAATTACAGTCTGATAGAGACTATCTGTCAGATTCCAAATGAAACAGAGCATCCTTTCCTTTAGAAAGGAACCTGAAAATGTTAATGTTAGATTTAGAGATGGATTTCAAAAAACACAAGAGGCCTAAAGTGCCCTAGTCCCTCTTCTCTCTAGTGCAGCACCAGCTAGCAAAAATTACTTGCTGATGCAATATATATAAAGCATATATCTTTAGTATAAGAATTTGCTATTAAACCAAAGCAATTAGGCACTGAGTGCCTTCATAACTATAGCTGCTCAAACTGAAAAAGACGAAGTGGTTTCCTAATGGAACATGCAATTGATAAGAGAAGAAATTATTGTTTCATAGCTCACATCTTCTGAATTTAAGAAAATAAAGTCTAGCTCCTACAGTGAAGCACCATACTTTAGCCTTGCTGTCCTCCCAAATCTTCGCAGTAAAATGCTTCATTTCTGCTCTTTCTTGGCTCTTGTTTTTGTCACATTAATAAGGTTCATAAAATCTAAGGTAATCAAGTATAAGGCACCTCTAAAGCTCACTGACCAGTGAAAAGAATTTACTTTTGGGGCATATTCAAAAACACTATTAGAAACCGCGTGCCTGCTTAACCAAGCGAGGACTTGTACCGGATACCAGTGTATGGAGGAGAGAGTTCTTTGCAATCTTTGACTGGCTGACCTTCCTAGCTCCAGACTGATGGAAGCAGGAGACTCTCTTCTGACTCTCTTGACATACAAACATCTCAATTCAGAAGCCCATAAAGTACTCACCTGTAAAAAATTGTAACCTGTAACATCCTGGTGCAGGCCAACCCCGGCAGGTAGCCAGGCATCACACTGCTGCAAAACCAGTTCACAGCCATAGGTACTCACTCTTTTTCCAGGAAGAATGCTGTAGCCCATTTCCTTGAAAGTCAGAATAGAGTCCAGGGCCCTTTTAGCATGGCCTTCTCACAGTGGCCCCCATACGTCAGGGTTATTTCACTTACTTGTGTGAAGAGTTTGGCAGAAAAATTAAACCCAAACCATTACAGTCCGTGCAGCATCCATTATGCAAATACTTCTAAAAGATCTTCACTTTCACTCTTATGGTCCTCCACTACATGAATCAGTGTGCTGATGACCCTCCAGTGAGCCCATAAGTCCTCATACATGCTATGGGCTCTATTACTGAGTCTGTGTCACTAACACCTATGTAACTAGCATCAGCCTGATAGATCAATTTCCATTACAAAAGTTAGTATCAGAATTTAGAGTTGTTCACTTAACAGCATCTGTTGCTCCCATGGAGTCAAGGCAGACAAAAGATGACCCAGCTATGGCTGACATTGGCATGAGGTAGACAGCAGGCAGTGTGTCCACAATGGCCTTCTTTGGCATCAAAGTACAGCACTGTCTGTAAATCCCTATAAATTATACTGGTATACTATCTAACCTTCTTATGGAGGCTTAGACAATTTCCTCCCTCCTCCCATGGCTCATTTTCCACAACTCACAAATGTCTGTTTCACACAAACAAGAAAAATGAGCTGGCAAACACCCTCCCCATAACTCAATTTTAAGGCAGAGAAGTACAATTTTCCCTGAATCTTTCCTTCCTAATGTTTTGTGAAATGAACTGTTCAAAACTATCTATTGAGAAGGAGCTGAAAATCCTCCCCTCCAAAAAGTAGCATAATAAATGTACTCTTTGCTCGTCAAGAGATGCAGCATAGCCCACTAGAGAAAGTCCTCTTTCTCTCCATTTATGGGTTCTGATTAAGCGTTCTGTTCATAGGAATTTGGAAGTTTTGATGTCATCCTTTTAACTGTTGCTTTTCTATAAGAAAAGCAAAATTGGAGATAGTCAAATGCAGAGAAAAACTGCACAATTATCTTTTGTTAGCTCAGTAGGGATGGCTGGAATCTGTTTTCTCAAACACCCCTTAACATCAATAGAAATTTTACATAGCTATTAAGCACAGATATCACTCTTGGCTGGAGAGATCCCGAGACACAGACTGCTGGGAGCTCGGAGTGTGTCAGTGTGGTAGCACCACTATAGGCTTTTCCCTAGAAACCCACTAGTGGCCATTGCCAGAGACAGCCCTTTGGTCTGACCCGTTCTCACAAACACCTCTCCAAGTCTCCACGGACTAATCTGGTTATCTGAAACCATGTAAAGTTACAGTGACATAAACAACAGCATCAAGATCTCAGGTGACTCCCAGTGAGGCTCTTTGTGCACTTTGGTGCCTCAGCAGCAGCACATCGGTTTCCCAGGATGAAGCAGCTTAGCTCCAGGGAGCCTGCATGTGTAGGGTGGTGATGCTCTCTGTCAGGTCCTGCACTGTGCCAGGAGCCTTCCATGAATGGCTGGGCAGTCTCGGCTCTCATAGCAGTCCACAGGAGAGAGCTGTGATGGATATTCAGGAATACATCTGGGGTAGTAATGGATACAAAAAAACCCTCTGAGGTCTTTGGTGTGGTTCCCAAGTTAAGGTTTGCTTGTATGACATACATATAATGATGCCAGCAAAGAACACAAGTAACAGACACGCAAGGCAGTTCATAAGAACACTTAATTCATCCACCGTGATGGTACCCCTTAGCACATCTGTGCAAACCCTCCAATAACACTATATTATCTTTCTCTTCTCCCATACTCCACAGATCTCCCTGCTTTCCGTGCCTGCTGGCTTTTTCTTTTACTCTGAGGGGCTGCTGTGAGGATGCTCTTTTTCCCGTTTGGGCAGATAACTTTGCCTTTCTAAAGTTCCTCCTAATCCTGCCAGTCCAGGGAGCATGAGGCTCAGAAGAGGAACTGAAGTCATATCTTCCTAATAGCAGTCACAAAAACTGAGGTGGATGAGCTTTCACTTGCCTTATTTTGTATTCACTCCGCAGTGACCCATAGCCACAAAAAGGTTTTGCTTGTGTGCAGTAATCAAGCAAGTCAGGAACTCACCTCAGAACTTGCTATGCAGGGCTGCTTGTAGCTATAGCTCTGACTCCGTGATTCATCAATTCATTTGATTGATAGGGTTAATACAAGGTCTTAAGGGCCCTCCTGAGAATCAAATCAAAAGAAAATAAATCCGGATATGAAGGTGCCCTATATCTTTCTAAAGCTTCTTTTAGTTGGGAACTAAGCTCATCTACTTTCATTTTCATATAATGAGAAAGTACAGACTTACCTGAGTAAGAACATGTCAAACATTAATTAAGTACTAGAAGGTAAAAAGAATGGCTACCAGGGAAGATAAGTCTGAGACTGTGGGGTTTAGACTGTATGAGGCTGAAAAAATAATAATAACCAAAAAGCATGGAAATTAAAAGCAGTTCTTATTAATTAGAGAATACTGAAAGCAGGAGCATAATGTCCACTTTTCACCTGTGACAATGGGGCAACTCCTTCTGTACATGGTCCTGTTAGAGTGGGCTACTAATAACATCACTATGTTAGATCCCTTAGTTTATCGTATACAAACATCAGATTGGGCCCTAATGGGCTATAGGCTCTCCCCTACACCATGTGGTGGTTTTAAGCTGCCCTCACAGAGCTGAAATATGCATCTGTAACAAACTTTCTCATGGAAAAAGTTGGAAGTTCTATCATTATTGTTGCTAGATTGGCAGAATTTCAGTGGGGACACCCGACTGATTTACTGTATCTGCGGCTTCCTTCCCAGCTGAGCAAAAGCAGTTCACAGAAACTGAGGATCTGCATCAGATTTCTGGTTCCAGGCAGAAACCTGTTTTATTAGGAGGCCAGAGACAAACAAACTACAAATAAAACTGCATAAGGGCTTTACAAATCAGTGTTTTAAAAACTTAAATTTTCATCAATCTGTTTGCTGCTCTGCTCTCTGTGATGCCACTTTGTCTCAGCAGAGACACAGGCAGCCTGTATTCTTTTAACCTCAGCAGGCTGTCACTGGTCTTTGATATAGCAGCTGTCTCGTAGCTACCACTAGATTTCAATTAAACCAGGCTATATTTAGGGTGAAAACAGGGCTATTTTAAACTGCCATACCTGCCAACTTTTATTCACTCTCAGCAGCAGTTATTTTATTTGATGTTCCTGGTTTTAAGCTGTACCATCCATAAAATTAAAGATACCAGAAACTGATCTATTTTACATTCACATCACCAAAAATCTATCATTAAAAGCAGCACTTCTCCAAGGAAGATGATGCTTAAAGATAATAAATAATAAAACGCTCTCTACTCAGAGCCAGGGTAGCTCACACAGACTTGCCATGGTGGGGCAATACAAATGATTCTCCGGTGCCAAGGAGAATTCAACTCGGTACATTTTTCACCAAGCACAGGGTCTACTGCTAACGTTGTTAGCGCTTCTGCGGAAGGAAATGGCACGTGGGACGTCAGTGAAACACTTCTGTGTTGTCTGACACAATGTGCTTGTCTTAAGGACAGATTATGTGATTTGGGGTAGAACAGTTATGTCTCCTTGCCTTTTCACTTCAGACGGTCATCCCTTTCCCCTCCTCCTCTACCAATATTGCAGCACCTGTATTTCACCAGCAGATAACGCGCGCAAGCCCTCTTAATGGACTGACTGCAACTCCCATTCCCCTCTGTTATGGTGGGGCATGTGTTCCAGAATACCATAAGGCTCAACCTGTGGCCAGCGTGGCCCATTCACTGTCATAAAAAATGTTGTGATACGTGTAGGCGTATATAAATGGATGCACGTACACGGGCTGTGATGCTAACCTGGCATTAAAAGCACTTCGCTGTTCCAAAACGTGTGAAGAACCCATATTTTTACATAATGCAATTACCCACCTGAAAACGGCGGTGCACATTTTTACATGAACGAGAAAGAAAATCTTATTTGAGTCATCTAAAATTTAATAGGCTCCGAACACAGCTAAAGCAGAAGATAACTCTCTCATGCAAAAGCCTGCTCATAAACAGTCTATAATTACACTTGCTGCCTTTTCGCAAAAGGCACGGACTTAATTAAGTGCAAGAGCTGTTTTTCTGCAAGAAAGCTTACTGGAGAGTGAACTAAAACAAGCATGATCGCATTCTGACATGCATAAAATGCTGATTGTCTCACTTGCCTTATATGCCAAGTGCTTACTCTTGTAAGGTATTTGGAGCTGTCAACGCCAGCTGAACTCAGCGAGACAGAGAGGTGCTCAGCACATCTGAAAAAAACCCCAAACCTTGGCTTTGGGAGCAGGCCCCAGACACACACGGTGTTTGCCAGTGAAACGTACCACGGGAGCGATGGCAGTTACAGAGAGACTCTCTGTGTGGGCATTACTGGAACTCGCCGCCATTCTTCAGGGAGAGGAGGCCAGCAAGAGGGACCCGGGAGGGACGGTGCAAAAGCACTACAGCCAAGGCCCAAAGCCTGCGAACCTACCCGGCAATCGGAGACTAAATAAAGCCTACCTGGTTGGCTCAGTTTGTGCAAAATACAACCTGAAAACAACACCGTTTAAACAGAGACACTCAAAAATAAGAATGCCAGAACGGTTACACCTATAGCCTCTGCAACACCTTCTGCCACAGCCTTTAGGTAGGTATGTTTGGGTGTGCTTACCATCTGCTTCAGCCGGGGCATAAAATGGGCAGTGCATACGCATCAGGTAATTATTCAATGTTTTGTTTTAACCTTGCTCTCTCAGCAAGGTCCCAAACAAATGCTGCCTTGTTTGCTGTACTTTAACCAGGCCCAGCTTTGAAGGCAGAAAAAGTAGTTGTTTTGTTTTTTTTTTTTTTTAAACGGCAAGATGGTATCAGAGCACTTCAAAACATCACAGCATTTATTTCCACAACAAAGATATACCTTTCCAAATGCTCATCAAGGCTGCCGTCGGGTTTTTTTTTTAACCATTAAAATCACAGAATCTTCATGGTTGTAAGGGACCTCTGAGATCATCGAGTCCAACCATACACACACAAAACACCGAGAAAAAAAAACCCAAACCAAAAAAAAAAAACCAACCCACAAAACAGATCACCCAACCCAACAATCTCAGGCACTAGAGCATGCCCTGAAGTACTACATCTACACGTTTCTTAAATACCTCCAGGGATGGTGACTCTACCAGCTCCCTGGGCAGGCTGTTCCAGTGCTGGACCACTCTTTCAGTGAATTAATTCTTCCTTATATCCAATCTAAACCTCCCCTGCTGCAACTTCAGACCATTTCCTCTGGTCCTGATGTTTTTCCCTTGGTAGAAGAGGCCAACATCCACTTCTCTACAACCTCCTTTCACTTAGTTGTAGAGGGCAATGAGGTCTCCCCTCAACCTCCTCCAAACTAAATGTGCCCAGTTCCCTCAGCCTCTCCTCATAGGACTTGTTCTCTAGACCACTCATCAGCTTGGCAGCTCTCCTCTGGACACACTCCAGCACTTCAGTATTTTTTTCGTACTGAGGGGCCCAGAACTGAACGCAGTCCTCAAGGTGAGGCCTCACTGCCGAGTACAGAGGCACCATCACTTCCCTACTCCTGCTGGCCAGACTATTCCTGGTATGAGCCAGGATGCTGTTGGCCTTCTTGGCCACCTGGACACACTGCTGGCTCATGTTAAGCTGGCTGTCCAACAACACCCCCAGGTCTTTTTCTTCTAGGCAGCTTTCCAGTCACTGTTCCCTGAGCCTGTAGTGTTGCTTGGGGTTGTTGTGACCAAAATGCAGGACCCAGCACTTGATCTTATTGAACCTCATCCCATTGGCCTGGGCCCATTGATCCAACTTGTCCAGGTCCCTCTGTAGAGCTTTCCTGTCCTGAAGCAGATCAACACTCCCACCTAATCTGGTGTCATCTGCAAACTTACTGAGGGTGCATTCAATGCTATTATCCACATCATCAATAAAGATATTAAAGAATACTGGCCCCAGAACTGAGCCCTGAGGGACACCACTCTTGACCAGCCACCAACTAGATTTCACCCAGTAGTTTTAGAGAGGGATGAGGTCCCCCCTCCTCCTCGTCTTCCTCCAACTAAACAGTCCCATCTCCTTCAATTGCTCTCCATAAGATTTGTTCTCCAGGCCCTTCACCAGCTTTGTTGCCCTCCTCTGCACTCGCTCCAGCACCTTGAGATCTCTCTTGTGTTGAGGTGCCCAGAACTGGACACAAGACTCAAGGTGTGGCCTCACCAGTGCCGAGTACAGGGGGACAATCACCTCCCTACTACTGCTGGACACACTGCTTCTAATACGAGCCAGAATGCCATTGGCTTTCTTGTCCACCTGGGCACACTGCTGGCTCATATTCAAACCCCTCTGTAGAGCGCAATCCAACCCCTACCTTGGGCTTACCTCAGATCATCGGTGCTGCTGTTGCCTCGCCAACTAAACAAATAAACCAAAAGATGTGCTTCCCTCTGCTTATTCTTGCACATGACTGAAGCGCTTTGGCTGAAAATTTAAAAAAAAAAAAATAAATAAAAATAGCCGTAAGCATTCATTTAGCTTGGAAAATAACCCTGACCAGAAAATCAACCTAACTGGATCCCGTTTGGCAAAATGATAAGCGATTGGGAAGAAAAGAATCCCACAGTGAGAAGCACCAGGCAACCATTATATATCCTCAAGACTGTTAAAGAGTGAGTTTAGTGCTACATGTGTTCTTCTCAAAGCTAAGATCTTCATTACCTGGGAGATAAAGGCATAACAAAAACCTCTGAATGGCAGCAACTCAGATGAGATGAGATACTTCTTTTTTTAACCACCGGGGAAGCAGATATGAGAGCAGCCCATTGAGACATGTGTTATAATTTCCCTTTCCTGATATCTTAAAATCCCTAGCAGATATACATTTAAAAATACATTGGTTCTAACAGACACTGGGAGATCAATGCCAGAATCCTCCAGTGCAGTGGCCAGAGCTGTACTGGATGGGGTGCTACAGAATTCCCCCCGCCCCCAAAGGCTACTCTTTCCACAGTGAGCACACTGAATAACCACCACCTGTCTTTTCAAGAGGATGCGATTTTTTCCCTGAAATGCGTGGTTACTCCTTTTTGAATAGTCTGAGATCTTTTAACTTTTGCCCCCTTTTCATATGTACACCTAACCTCTCCTTTTATTAGGAGCAATGCCATAACCACAGCTGATCCACACAAGAAAAGGCTGCAGCAGAAGATTGCCTACTGAGCTTTCAGAACAGCTGTAGTATGAGCTCAGTACGTGCTTAAACTGTGTACTCAAAACTCACTCCCTACTTCCCAAAATTTTGCCAGTGTCTCTGGAATCACACACGGACACACAGCAGTTATTCTGCAAAACCTCATGGCTTCCCACAGCTCCTGCTCTAATACTAACCAGCACAGCTGACTGAAAACTTGTAATCCATTTTTCACTTCAATTACCATCATTTCTGCTTCTTCCAGTTTCCTTTTGCTGGAGTTTGACACTCTATACATCACTTGCCAGGCCACACCTGTAATAATGTGCTTTTGGTCCCTGCTGTGCAAAAAAGATGTGTACAAGCTGGAGAGGGTCCAGAGAAGGGCCACCAAGGTGACCAAAGGACTGGGAAGCCTGCCATACAAGGCATGGCTGAGAGAATTGGGTTTGTTCAGCCTTGAGAAAAAAAAGGCTTAGGGGAGACCTTATCAGCACATTCCAGTATTTAAGGGGTGGCTATAAAGAAGATGGAGACTCCCTTTTTACAAGGAGTCACATGGAAAAGATGAGCAGTAATGGGTACACGTTAATTCTGGGGAGATCCCAATTGGACACAAGAATTTTTCAAAATGAGAACAGTCTCCTCAGGGAAGTGGTGGATTCCCCAACATTGGACACTTAAGATTCATCTGGACATCTTGTCTACTCTGTGCTTTTACCAAGAACGATTGGACCAGATGATCCATCAGGCCCCTTCCAACTTGATATTCTATGATTCTATGAGTTTAGGATCATCTCCGATCTTTTATCTCTGTTTGGCAACATACCCAGATTCTTCACCTTTTGCTATAATTTAGAACCATTCCTGATGTCTCAGAGCTTGTGCTGTTTAAAACTGCATATCTAAAATATATCTTCAGTTCCTTGTTTTTTCAGTGCTCTTGAGGTCCAAGGCCTTCATGTTTCTCCAACCACTCCTTCTCAGCTTATTCCACCTCTGATCCCTGTGTGCCAGTTCCCAATTTTTCCCCTTGCTCCTTATTGTGAAGCTGACAAGAAGTACAGCAAAACTGACACAGCAAGACACAGAGATCTGTCAGGAATGGCTAAAAATTGACAAGTGATGGCAGAACAAGTGCAGTGACCAGGTTTTCACCTTGAGATCTGATTTCACATTTAATGTTCCTTGAGATGATGTAGGAATAAACAGATACTTTGGTTTTACTATTTTTGCCATCTCTGTTAGAGAAATGACTAGTTTAGACCCATTGCTCAGAGAAATCTCAGTTTTGCTGGGATTATTCACTCCTATTTCCTAGAGCCAGAGCAGCAAAATATGAGTGGTGGGACTTTCAGGAAGGCTGGTGGGCCTGAGAAAATCTCACTTGATGTCATGGTAATGAGGGACCAAGCAGAGAGAAGAAGATCAGTTTTGCTGGCCCCACTGAAGGTTCATAAGTGTCCAGGGACCAGTTTGAATCTCTGGCCCCATCAGCTCACTGGGCTGTCAGAGTGACAAGGCTGTGGGGCTTGTTGGGGCAGTTCCCTAAGTGCAGAGGAATCTGACTAGAGAAACAGGTCAGGGCCCAGGCTCCTTGTGCTCTACCTTCCTGGGGACACCTGGAAAAATACAGAGAGGACCTATTTTGTCACTGCACATAAATTGTAGCCACCCACTGTAAGCACTGTCTTTGTTCTTCCTTACCCCAGCCCAACACATCACACTTCCACAGCAGCCTGACCTTAAATCTCAATTCACTCCCACATCCCAAGGGAGAGGGAGCTCTGTGAGGGCTCCAGGAGATGGGTCATGAAATTAGCATTTTTGTCTCGTTAGCTTTTGAAAGCAGCAGTTACAGCACAAGGGACTTGGCCTGGTGATGTACCTACATATGCACAGCATGCTTCCACTAAATCCATTAGAGCACTGCATCTGCCCAGAGTACATTTTTCTGGCCAGAACCCATAATATTAATTTCCGCTGTCTCCTAAATCCAAAATCTGATTTTACACCTACTGTTCTGTGAGATGCTGCATGAATAAAGGGATATGTCATTCTCGCTCCTTTTGCAGATGGAGCCACTCCGGGTTCCACCCCAGTGTTGCAGGACCCACAGGCAAGTTTGGGGATGACACAGGGACTAAGGGGACAGCAGAAGCCCAACAGCACTGGTGGCGGTCAGGATGAATAGGCAGAGAAAAAAAAAGAACAGCAGTAGTTTTAGAGTAAGGAAGATGAATGAGGGTGCTACCTAGAAGGCTGCAGGAATGAAGATCAGCTGTGAGAGTTTTCATGGTTATCACACCACATTGCACACACACACATATATATGTGTACATTCAGAAGTCTCTTTGTAGCCATGTCCACACTCACTTTCATAAACAGCGTAAATGGATGTGGAGACCGATGCCAAGAGATCATTCTGCAACCTGTGCTTACACTAGGGCTAAAACTTTTAAAGTACGAGCTCCCAAAATGAATGTCCAGTTTATAGAAGTCTTTCATCTGGATGTTAGTTTGTCCATAACCACTACAGAGAAAAGAGATTTTTGTGCCTGTTTGCAAAGCTATCAGCACTTCTGCTACCGGGTATGAATGGCAGCATGGGGCAATTGGACTCACCAAGCACATGGACATATTGCGGATCCGTCTGTTGCTGTTGTCACAGTGTATTGGGACTTGCTTAACTGTTCAGTCCACCCTTACTTCCCATGGAGATTACTCCCTCCAAATTCTCCACGCGTACCTGCAATGTCAGAAGGAAAGCTGAGAGCTCATGTCCATAATGCAGGCCCTATTTTCCACAGAAGGTTGGAGCCGATGAGGTCCCTTCCAACGTAGTTTTTCCTATGATCATTAAAGAAAGAGAAAGATCAAGACTTGAAGTTATTTCTGGGAAACTATGAGGGGAAAAATGTGCCGAGTACACAGTTTTGGATAAATCGGGTGCAACAAAGACCAAACTACCTTGTTCCGCTAATGCTGAAGTTTGTAAAAAGTTACAAAATTTGATTAGCACATCTAATAGGAGAGACAGTAACTAACAGCTGTCAGTAATTATTTAGCCTCTGGCTGGCTTGGTTATCCTGAGAAGATTAAAGAAGCTGCAAATTTACTTCACAGTGGAGACAAGGAACTAAATAAGACTATTAGCCTTTATGAGAATGAACACTTCACCAATAAAAATTACATGGGAGAGCTCAACAATATTTCTTTAATGAACAGAAGCCACCATTCTTTATAAAGTTAATATTTCACAAATGCCAGTGTTACATACCTTGGGAAGAACCATGGGATCTAGTTAGCATCACAGAAATGGTATTTCCCAGTTTACTTCTAAAGTTGGTATATGCTGACTCCCATACTCTGAGGAAGATTTATGCCAAGATTTCAGACCAGACAGTGAAAAATACTGTATTCCCCTTACAGCCAGGAGAAGCCAGAGAAGAGTGATGGAAAACAGTCAGCAGGGAATCTACATGATTAATGGATAGATGGCTCTGCCAGGCAGCGCTATACTAAAGGTTAAGCCTGGTTTTAAATGAGAGACTACACATATAAAGCATCTCCCCCTACTTAAAGCTTATTATGGAGATCTATGAAGTCAGTGGATTGCTTTTTGATTACATCTAGGAGACTGCAAACATTCCAGAGACTAGGTCTTTCCGCTTCTAAGTATTTGCACAGCATGCAGGATCAGAAGAACTATCTTTGCTGGGAACTCGGGACTATAATGAAATACAAACGCTTACCAGGAGGTAGCTGCCCAGTGCCACTGGTACTTTAGGCAAGCACAGTGTTTTGTATTAACTGAAAAGAAGAGTGGCATTGAGAACAGCTGAATTAACCCACTAGAGATGCATATTCCACACCACACCGTGCTTCAAGGAATTCGTGAGCTAAACACATTTCTTGATTACCTACTCTCAAAATTTTGATGTCAGAGTACAATAGCATTAAATATTAATTGATTGTCCAGAGGGCTTGAGATTATTTCTTTCTAAATAGGCTAAAACTCCTACAGTTAGAAGTTATAGCTGACATTTTAAAACTCAAGCACTAACTTTAAGTTACAGTGAGTAACTAGAAGACCAGAGCTGATGTGACATTGTCTTCCCTGGCTTGTTGTCTTCTTCTCCCTCATTGTTTCCTCCTTACTAACACAATGAATGGTGGGTGACTTGATATTCAGATGGGTCTAATATGTAGCAATTTAGAAACTGTAATTTAGCATTAATTAGCATCCACTTTAGATAAAGTTAATGGCCAAGATAGTTGTCTGTTAACCAAATGAAACTCAAAATTAGACTCCAATTGCCAAGGGAAGAGCATAAAGAGTATCTTACAGTTTTAATGGTTTTTCCCCTTAATTCAGATTAAATTCAAATCAGCAACCAGGTATATCACAAGTTTTCTGTTTTGCTTTTTGGCTTTTTATCTTTTACACAGAGAAAAGTTAAATGCACTGATTTTCTTTGAAGTTTAAATCTCACAAGGAAATAAGTGCTAACTGGGCTTAGCAAAACAATGCCATAGTTGTGGAATACTAATTAAGAAGCCCCAACCCCAAACAATTCTCTTCTCTCTGTTTAAATCGAAGGTTGGTGCATATCGAACTCTGTCATCAGCTATTATTCAAATTGAAATAGGTCAGGCCCCTGAACACCTGTAAATTAGCCTGGAAATTCCCTCAATTAATGAAAACTTGCCTGCCTGAATTTATCCTGCCTTCCCCATAACACTTGGACAATTGTAGCTGTAGCATGTAAAATTAATCTCACTGTTACTTTTGGTGGAAGGGCATTTTGATTGCGCTTTGACCCCTGAGAGAAAGGTTAATGCTTGTTCATTCTCCTCCATGTTTTACTCAGTAGACATCTGACTCGTACAGTCCAAACTAGCAGGCTTACTTGAGCTGACAGTCACAGGCCTGAAGAACCAGACTGCACAGCTGAGACTTGACTTTGCAGTTCCCCACAACACTGTCCTTAAAGCAAGGTGCTTACACTGGTTTAAAGAGAAAACAGCATCTTATTTTCTTACTGCCTCTTCTATGGACACAGCGTTTTGTCCAGTTTTGTCCTGGAGCACTGCACTGTGCTGCAGGATCCCATCACCCCTGGGATGAGGTATAGGCAACTCCAAGCAAGCAAATGTTTACCTTTTCCAGAGTTTGCTCCAGGTCTTTCATAAGGTTTAACTTTGCTGCTCGGGGTGTGAGGAGATGGGCCACTCGCTACTGATGATGCCATTTCTAACTTGTTCTTACAGCGGCAGAGAGATACACTGTAGCAACTGAGAATGGATTAAGTGAATGCTATCAATTATCTCAAATGCTGTCAGCTAGTAACGTAAGTGACACGGTGATTAAAAGCAAACAAAAAAGGTGCAATGCAAGTAGCTGAAGTCTGAAGTTTAGTGGTGGATTAAGTTAAGCATGTACGTATCACCAGCTTCGCTGGTAATGTCTCTGTGTTGTCTTCAAACACATGGAAGAAAATGCTCGTTTGCGCTTACTGCCAATGTTCAAATGCCATAGCTAGGAAAAAAAAATCGTATTTAAAAAAATATGCAGGGACAGGAAAGGACTTTGTTGGAATACTGGGCTAGGATCAGAAAAATCCATCTTGCCCTCAGCCTGTACAGAGTGCGCTTTCCCTCTGGAGCAGGTAAGTGCATCGCTGCCTACAGCCTCCTTCATCCACACTGGGGCTGCTCTGGTCCCAGCCTGGCTCTGCTGCAGGCTTCAAAGGGGACTTTGGCCAAGGCTTTCTGTTTGCTGCTCCACCTGCAGTCACGAACACCACGATGCCCCTCCTTCTCCTGACCTTACCCCTTCTCTTCCCAAGTTCTTACACTGCAGTTCCCATCTCTCTGATGGCAGAATCCTTCCAACACACTCCTGAAATGGAATTTGTACCCTCAGGCGCTAATTCAATCGTTTTCTGCAAAAATCTGCCGTTGAAGATAACGGCTGAAGAAAATTATCAAAGGGCTCAGTCTTCAAGGAAGATTCAGTTCTCCTCACAAGAAGGAAATTTGTCCTTTCCCTTCTCTTCTAAATATTTGAAATGTTTTATTTTATCTAAGTGAACTTAGCTTAAAATGAGTTTATATATAGATATGGATATCTACATATATATAAATATAATGGCCCTAAGGGAGCCATCCAGACATGAGCTGAGAAGAAACTTGGGACAGTTTAAGATGTTTCTGCTGGTCAGGACCCAGCTGAAACAGACAAAGTGTACTCATCCGATGTGAAACAAGTTATTTTTAAGTCACCTTCACTGACTGGAGGTGCCACTAAATCTCTTTAATGGGGTAGTCAGGTATGCAATGAAGTTAAAAGAGCATGCCTAATTTACATGCATAATTATTTCAACCACATATGCAAATTAAGCCCTGAGGGGCAGCCCTTAAAGAAGCAGAAGTAAGAAGCTGCTGATATAGGACTTGAGAGTAACAGGCAGTTTCAAATTCAGGCGAGCACAGAGCTCAGCCTCACGTCCGAGCAGAGCCCGCATTTTGAAAACAAACCCCAGTTATGGCCTGTTTAACCTTGGACTCTGCTCTTGCAGGTTACAGGGACTCCTTGGGCTCACACACATCTCTCAACTCAGACCACACAGACCAGATGGCTCTTGGAAAGGGCCACTGTGCAAGCACAGGGCTCACGCTGGCCCTTCCTCAAACCTGCTCCTTCTATGCAGCAAAACCAACTGCTCCAAGGAGAGCTCAGCCCAGGCAATGTTATTTCTAGACAGGCTGTGCCAGAATAGCAAAAATCCAAGAGTTTAAGAAATGTAGAGCATTTTGCTTAGGAACTGTCACTCACTTGAGGTTCACCCTGCTCCGTTCAGCTGCTGTTCCCATCTGCACCCTCTGTTTGGTTTTCTGTTCATGTTCTGAAACTGAAATGGTAAGCAGAAAATTTTAGTTACTGAATGAACTGCTGCCAAAAATCTCTAAAGGATACACTGAAGAGCAATGAGGTTATTGTGTGATAGGCAAAGATCAACTGCCAGTCTGGAGACACTCAGTACAGTTTCCTACCAGTGTGGTTAGAAGGAAAGTCCTTCACTGCTCCTGAGGAAGCTGGAACCCAAGGCTGATGGTGTCACACACCCCACCACGCTCTCTGTGTCCATTCTAAGGGTGCAATTGACCTCATTTTACACTTCGTGGTTTCCACTCCTTCCACCCACTTGTAGTTCCTGCCTTGTACCTGGTTTATCAATCACCAGTGAGGTCTGTTTTACATCTGAAACTTTGCCCTTGAATGCAACAGACCTTTAAGAAACTCTTCATTTGAAGACACAAACACCAGTGTCCTTAGCACAGTTTCTCTGTTGTGAACTGCTCCCACTTGCTAAAAACACATGCTACATTTCTTATTTAAATTTGTCTACCATTACCTTCCAGCAATAAGTTTTCATTATGTCCTGCTTTAGTGGTTTGAAGAAATCTTTACTAGATGGCTTTCCCCCTCCATGAAGACACCATTAAACAACTCTCCCCTCTCCTCTTTCTGGTAAGCTTAAATACACTGAATTCTCGTATCACACACACTTACCTCTAATTCCTGTCTTCACTGCAGAACCAAGAAAACCTTGAATCTAAAATTGTAACCTTCCTTCCCTCTAGCTTTCTAAAAAGCTCTTCTTACACAGCTTGTAGTTTCTATTTCATTTTTTCTTCCATATGAGTGCTCCTCTTCATTTTCTTTATTTGGAAAAAAGACAGCCCTTCTGAATCATCATTTCTGCTTGGGACTGCTCCATGTTTGCTCACGAGCCCTACTATCCTTATAGTAGCACCAGCTCCAGGGTTAAAGTAGCAAGGTCCAGACAGGAGTATCCTGTTTGAGCTTCTCGTAGTAGAAAATGTCTCTTACGTATACATCGCTGCAGGATGTATACTCTCCCAAATACCAAAGCATTAGTTGTGTTTCCTACAGGCGTCTTCCTACAAATGTCTCGTACCAAGTTTTGCTCATATCCTCCAAGTCCCATGAGCTCCCATGTTTAATGGCCAGTGAATGTACTGGGAGAAAAATCGGAGATGACTGCAAAGAGATGAGAGTAACCCTGGTGTATGATCTGTGGTTCTATAGGACTTAGGATGTCTTTCCTCTGTAAGATGGAGTGCAACACAGAGAACCCCGAGTTAGTGAAAGTTTCAAGGCAGAAAAGAACTCGTGGTGTCTCCTTGGTTTATCTGCATTGCCCTTGGATGGGTGGCAATGGCTCAGCCCATTCTCCCAGCAGATGTTACTACCTCCACAGCAGTGCCTGACCAGCAACCGTGTCCAGGCGTGACCTTGCCCATCCCAGCCACCAGCACCAGCGCCTCTGTCTTTTGATGCAGCACAGTGAGCTCAGGCCTGATCAATCCTTGGGCACAGACAGACCCTCAGCTTCACATCCCTCCGGTCACACACACTTGTCCAACAGGCACTGGCTGCAGCTCCCACCCAGAAATTGAATTGAGTTGTGCTGTTTTGATGAACAATCTCTCGGCGACTGATGGGATCTGCTGCCCAGGAGGCTCTGCTGCACGAGTCCTGCTCCTACAGTCCTTGGCACCAAGAGACAAGTACCAATTGTGAGCACCTAAAGGGCTGACATTATCAATATTAAATGAGCTCTAAAAACATACTTTGTGCAGAAACTGTCCTGAAAGGGCAGGATTTCTTACAGCTGAGATTCTCGCTTCAGACTGTTTTCACTTATTTCACTGTGATGCCTGAAATTCGGTTATTAGGAGCATTCAGCTTATCAGTTAAATAGATTTTTGAGTAGCTCTTCATCATCTCCCTTCAATATTGTCAGGTTTTGAGGGAAGATGTTTATAAGCCATTATATAGAGATATCTTTTATGTGTGCTAAAGAGCTCTTTCTCCAAGATCTTTACATTCACAGTCTAACATATAATCAGCTTTTACAGCTGCATTAAAATCTTCAGAATAGGTGGTTGGTTTTTACAGTGGAAATACCTGGTACATCCTTAACTACACCCATTGCTCAATACAAGAGTACAGGAATACATTTAATATAATACATACAACATTTTATCACGAAAACCGCAATTACTTTCAACAGAACAACAGTTTCCATAAAAGCTGACCTGACTGTTCTTCTGCGGCAAATGCTGAAACCAGCACTTACACATTACAAAATAGAAGAGAATCTCTGATTTGACAGGACAAATTATAAAAACTAATGCTTACACTGTAAATAGCTGTAAATGCAATATAAGGTGGGTGTAAATTAGGGCACCATTAGAGCTATTCTCATTTACAGCAGGCCTCTAACTAGCCTATAGCCCTGTGTAACTCTACTGTTAATTACTGGTGCTTTTTTAGTGAATGGCCTATTGTTAGGTCTCTCAGCAGGCGTCCTGTGTTACTGGGTGGATTGCCTCACATTCACCTGATACATCAGTTATGGCATATCCTGTAACTTCCCAGCAAAGGCAAACAGAAGTTTTAAGTGTTGTTTCTTATTATATCTCAAAATATATTTCCTCTGCGTTTGTGGAAAAAGAAGGAAGAATAACAGTAGTTTAGTAACACAGAACCTTTTACTAATCTTTGCAATCAGATCTTCGGGACTTTTGCTGCCATCACACAGAGCATTCACTTCACACAAGTGAGAAACCAGCATGGGGGATCCTGATAAAGTTCAGTACATAAATCAGCTAGACCTAGACAGGCTACATCAATCTTTCTGGTTGGTACTTTATTTTGATAACGACTGTGTTTGTGTCCTTTCAAATAATATTTGTCTAACATTAACATAATACGTCTAATTTAAGAGTCAAACTGAAAACGTTTAAACTATACCTAAACTCCATATGTTGGGTGTGTTCTGCCAGTATTAACACAGCTGAATGCTGTGAGGCATATTAATGAACCTCATCTGCAATTTGCTACTTGTTTTAAAAGAACTGTGTTGTACAAGTCCTGCAGCCAATTCGCTGGGCGCGTGAAGTCAGCAGAACAACTCATTTCCTACTATAATAAGACTCCAGTCTCTGGTTGAGATGGTTGGTTGCCAGAAGAAATGGCTTTCTTAAGAATGGAAGCACACAATTGCCTTTCTTAGCTGGTCTATTATTCACTGTCAATCCAATGACCTTGCCATTTGTTTTTTCAGTGCTGATTTGGAATTTTTCGTTGAAAAGGACACATCACCTTCTCTTCTCCCTCCCCTCAGCTAATTGTTTCTTAATTACCTAACTACTCATTTTCACAACAGCTTCTTAACTCACACTTGCACCTTTCCCTTTTTTCTCCCTTGTGTTTGTGTATTCCTCAGCCCCTCGACAAACATACACCAACCTAATTCCATCCCCTCTGACAAACCCACTCAAAGTTGCCTCAACCAAAGTTTAACATACGTTCCCTCAGATTACCAGGTACCCACCTTCTGGAAGTCAGGTCCATTCAACACCCTGCATCTTAGAACAAAATAATCATCCAAAGCTGCTGTGCATACATTAATAGTAATTAGGAAGGTTCACAGGGTAACCAATATGGTCTTGTCAGGAAGACGTACATCTTCCAATAGTCCAAAATACATATTTTTAAGAAACTTGTAGAAGGTTTTATTTACTCCACTTCTTTTGCCCACAGCTATTTTACTTGGTCTAATAAAAAGATTTCTGGTCTCCCTACCACCTTTCTCATAATTAGTAATTGTGAGCAAGCGAGCTGATGTTATCCTTGGACCTTCTGGTGAGACTTGGAACATAAAGCCACAAATTAGGTCACCTGTCCTCAGCAGACTCTCTATTTCCTTTCTATATTTTCATTGTGCTTCCACAAATACCCTCAGTATGGAGAAAGAAGAAAAATATTCTCATACAGAGAACTTTTTAAATTTGGGTTAAAGAAAAAGGGGAGAGCTTAAAGGAATACTTAAGCACTTTATGCATCTGTGCTTTCTGGGCACCCATCAGTGATAGGATTCCCTGATCTGCATTTATTTTCCAGGACATCAATTTAATTTCTCTGCTTGAGTCCACTGTGTTTTCACCTATGGTCTTTTATCTTCTTTCAGGGTTAACTTAAGTGTTTTTGTCCTACAGCTTAGGAATATACAATAATTTTCAAGTATCTATCACTAGATGAAAGTAGAAATTACAGCAGTCATTTTGCTACAGTAGACATTTGTTTTCTTTTTTAACTTTCCCAGCTGCTCAAGGGTAATATGATCAGAACAGGAGAAGTTTTGTAGCTTTGATACTCACTGATCATTTACTGTAAATTTTCTGACAGTCTTCTGTTCTTGAATTTATCTGCGTATCTAAGCAAAGAAAAAAAAAATCAACAAAACACCACGAAGTATTCAATTCAATCCTGGCAGAAACAGCACAATTCCCTCAGATACTAATGCATATCTCACCTAGTAATATCATGATACGACCCAAGACTACATTTTCCCCTTCAACACCCTGGAACAGCTCTAAGAATACAGCAAGGCTCTATATCCTGTTACAAGCTCATCCATACTGAGCCTTCATTTCTTTCATTCTTCAGCCTCATTGGGACAAGAAGGGACTGTTTCTCCTGCCTCATTCAAAGTTTTAGCTCTTTTTATATTTTTTAATTTTAATTTAAGGAGGATGCCTCTCACTAAATGTATCTATCTTTGACTTGCTCTCTGCGTGGAGGAAACGCAGCCAACTTTGTTGAAGTGAGTCAACTAAGTCTCATAAATCCATACTCACCTTGCCCTCCTCACGCACAGAAGCACCAGCACTAGCTACCGAGACACATAATGGAAAATGGTATTTCACACATAATGCTTTTCTTGACCCACGTGAACTTGCTATGCCTGCCCTCCGCGTACTGAACTTGATCAGAGTGCTTCCCAAGGGTGGCTCTAAAGCCAAGTCACTGTGAGTATAGACGATTTGAGAGATAACGAAGGGAGAAGTGACAACTAACTCTGCTTAAAAATATGCATTACAACAGCAAGCATTTCTATAGCTCCACTTAAACCATGTCTCTGAAATAACACCAACTGTAACCGAATCACAAACAGCCATCGCAGAAACACACAGGTTTGCCTCAGTAAAACTGAGAGGAACCTTTATTTAGCCCTTACCAAAAAAGACTAAAGGAATATCCCTGAGACCAAGAAATTATTCAGAGACTGAGATGGTCAAAGTCCTTTAAAACAGTGCAGATTGCAGAACTTTATTTTTACTGACACATTCTGTTCTGAAACTGGTCTTGATCCTAATACTCAGAACAAACAACTGTAAAAGTCATCTGTAAGTATAAAAAAAAATAAATAAATCCCTCTCCATAAAATGTCTGACTCCAGTGCTTCAGTGTAACTCACAAGTACTGACATAAGAGATTTTGGCTTACTATCATTAAGAATGAATTAGAATAAACTGTGACTCCCAAAGCTCCAGTTAATAGAGGCATAAAGAGAAAACTGGCAGGTAGCAGTTAGTGAGATGAATGGCTGCCACCGACAATGCCTAAAAATAGAATTTGTTCAAAGACAAACACATTTTATTGCATACAAACATAATGCCTTTTTCCACGTTGGGCTAGTAAGAGATTCTCATTTTTTAAGAAATGTGGAGAGCAACCACTTTACAAGTTTGCCACAAGAGCAGATTCAGTCACTGCATTTTTATTCAACTTCACAGAATCACAGACTGATATGGGGTTGGAAGGGACCTCCGGAGATAATCTAGTCCAACCCCCACCACCAAAGCAGGTCCACCCAGAGCAGGCTGCACAGGAACATGTCCAGGTGGGTTTTGAGTGTCTCCAGAGATGGAGACTCTACCACCTCTCTGGGCAGCCTGTTCCAGAGCTCTGCCCCCCTCAAAGCCAAGATGTTCCTCCTCATGGCTAGATGGAAAGTCTTATGTTCAAGTTATGCCTGTTTCCTCTTGTTCTGTAACTGGGCACCACTGAAAAGAGACGGGCACCTTCCCATATGCTTCTCACGCCGGTTTGTCTTTGATGCAGAACAACGTGCTACTGATGTGCCGTTCTAACTTTGCCTTAGACATGCGTATTGTAAAACTACATTTATAAGCACATTTAAAAATAAGTCTTAAATGTCTCGTGCTAAGTAGAATCTGAGCGTCAACAGGGGTAGGTTATTTAGTGCAAGTCTTGTATAATGCTCACTCATCAACTCGCCCTTGGCAAAATCAGCCACTGTCACCACAGGGGGTGCCTGAAAACAGCCCTTAAGTTGTGCTCTTAATGTCCTTACTCTAAGGCTCCAGAATAGGACAAGTGTAGAACACTCAAGTGGGATTTTCAAAACCACTTGGCATTTGTCAAACTTCTTTCCAGTGAGGTCAACAGCAGTTTTACTGCTGCCCCTAGTAAAAGCACATTTACACCAGTGCGAGAGTGCTTTCAAATGCCTAATGTTCTCCACACGCAACCATTAATCAAGATGCAAAACAAGGACCGCCTGTCCAGGTACCACCAACTGCCAACCACAGGTTACATATAACTCAGATTTTGGGCACCTCAGCTCATCGAAGCATCACAGAGATGGACACAAAAGGGTGGTCTGTCACACGTTCTCTCTGTGAAAATCCAAACCCGTTGGAGTGGATTAACGCTATTTCCCTCACTAAATCAGTCTGAAATCCAACCACAGTTCACATCATGCCTTACCCTTGAATTATTCCTGCCAGCTTAAGTGGGCTAGTACAGAAGTAAAATGCTAGTTGGAAAAGAATAGAGCTTCTGGTAAGTCCTGCTCACTGTGTAGGATGTCTGATTTCCACCATTACAGGGCATATAAGAACCCGGGCTGCTGATATTTTACTGTAAGATGTTCTCTCAGAAAATACTATCTTCAGGCTGGAAGGTGCCTTGGACAAGAAACTTGAAGGAAGTGTAAGAGCCTTAGGCAAAGACAGAAGGCAGATGCAAAGGGCAATAGCAGGTGGAAAAGAAAAGAGGTAACAAAGACAGATAATTAAAAAAAAATTAAAAGGGGGAAAGCGGGACCGGAACACAGCATAAGGCAAGGGTATGAAGCAGAAAAAAGCAGGTCTGTTTGGCAACCTTTTTGTTGGTGCTGGTTTGCAAACAAATATGTTGATTTAGCTTTGGAGTTTTTCTTTGTTAATTTTTACCTTTCCACAGCTTTCAGCCTTAAAGTTAGAGATAAATTCAAAGGCTTCAAAACACAAGCAATAAAAAAATGACACAGAGCAAAGAAAGGAACCTTGTAAGGCTGAATTCACCATGCAGACATATATAATTACTCAGGTTTCAGCATATGACCAATTTCAGAACAGCAATATTAAAAGAAAGATGAAGTGAGTGAATGTCACGGAAAAACCCCTGCAGTTAGGCTTCTGCACCAAACAAAGCCTAGAAACCAAGGGCTCAGATGCTTTTGTTTGGAAGTGACATTGTAATCAAAGAGTTTAAGGCCAACCATGCCTGCCTTCTCCTTTGCTGCACTGAGGCAAATTACTGTAAGGAAGCTACACCGTACATCAAGCTTGCAGCAAAACCACAATTCAGGCAATAAACCTGCAAATTTCCATTACAAAACGGGCTGTTGTGATTAATGTTTTTGGAGACAACTTTGTTTAAATGCTATTTTGCTTCAGTGTGAGCTCATGTTGTTCCAGTGGTGGAGATGATGACTATTTTGAATGCTTTAAGATGAAAGCCAGAACAAAGTGCTAAAAACCACCTACAGTAAGATGTGGCCAGCTGTCTGAGCTTGTGTTAGGGGAGAGGAAGGCTGGCTACTGACTTCATCTGAATAGCTGACTTCACAGTTCAGTTGTCTTTATTTGACTCAATGAAACCACAGTTCTGAAACCCATTGGAATCACATCTCCATGAAACTATGCTCAGGTTTGGATCAGACTCATCCCTCTTTTTTTTTTTCCCCTCCTTTGCAAGCCACGGCATGACTGGATAGAGGGGCTTTGCTTGAGCTGGCTGCTTATTAAAGAATCTGCATTCAGGTACACAAAAGAGCCACAAGCAGCTCTACCTCTTGTCTCCAGGGAAATCACTTTCATTTTAGGTGTTGATGGATCACAGGGCAACAGCCATGTCACGCAGGATAAGCCATTAGTGAGGTTGTCCCCTAAGTTAACTGTACTTGAGATAGAGAGAAAAAATTTCATTTGCCTTAAAGGCAGGAGTGTGCCACTGGAGTAGGATGATTGACTGAACTTGAAGCACTAAGGCTGATCATTTGGCACTAGTGTGAATGAAAAATTAATCATTACTGATGATTTTTGACAGCCCTAGAAAAACCAAATATTAATATGTCTTAATACAGCACAACTGAAAATTCAGAATGCAATAAACCCTTCATATCATGCTAGCACAGGGATTTCTTGGTGTTATTCATTTAGAGAGTGAGATATTCTGCCCCTCTATTTCAAGACATTCTTTCTGGAGTTGAAACAATATGGCATTTCATTTGAGAACCTTTCACCACCCTTTCAAAATATGGACTCCCAGGTATTCTCAGTCTTTCATAAACGCTAAAACTTTTGTTTGCATCTTACCACAAAGCCTGAACACTGAGTCCTTGGATTATTTCCCAAAGAAATGCCTGGATATATGCTGTATAAGTACAACAGTTTGTGAGGTACTTCGGCACTAGTAAACTACACTCCGGAGTAAAAGCTGAGATAGAAAAAGGGATTCTTTACTGAGACAGGTGATAGGTGATGGTGACCTTTACAGGCTTAGAGCTGATAGCCTGCCCAAGTCTATGACATACAGGCTCTATACATGAGACCCTTAAAGGTCACGAGTCAAAAGCAAGATTTCGTATTTTTCCTATCCTGAAACTGTAGAAAAGAAGTAATAGTCTGCCTTGGAATAGTGTAAAATATGAATTAGCCACAGGGGATTCACATTTTCTAATTAAATGCCAATTAAAATCAATTAAAAAGCTATAGCAGCCCTGCACTAATGAGGGAAGTCATATTATTACCTCTGCATTAAGTACTGTATCATCCACTAATTCCATTTAATCACAGTGACTTTTTTTTTGTTCATGCAAGGACCTAAGCTAATATTGCAGCAGATCTGAACATGGAATTATACAAGGTCCAGTGTTTCCTAACCATGGTAATGTAATTTCCTGTATACTACATGTGATGGTAGTGACTCTAAACGTGACCTCGTGACAATTCTTAAGCCATGTCACTTCCAGTTTTTAATTCCTTCATGTTCCAGTAGTGTTTTTGAACTTTAAGGATTCCTAGTAGTAAATTCTACTTGTCCTGTTAAAATGCAGGTACAATTATAAACTGTTGGGATATGAGATTTATAAAATCTTACTACTGTGTCTTAAGGCACCAGTAATGAACAAGAAAAAGCACAAAGATGAAGCCAATAGGTAATCTAGTAAAAGAACAGAAATACGTATATTAATCAAAATGTTAGGGCAGGAGACCAAAGGACCCAAACGTCTTTCCAAACACTAGAATCATGAACGGGCAAGAAAACTGAGCTGGATCTTTCCTTTTTTTTTTTTGTTTGTTTGTTTGTTGCTGTTGTTAAAGGAAAGAGCAAATCATCTTATGGTCTGGGTAGCACAGACCCCATTTCAAACAAGGGTAGGAAAAACTTTCCTTCAGGAATTCTCCGGGACACATTAACCCTGGATTAGGTTCAAATAGCTAATTAGCCTCCTCATAAGCAACTGAAAGGCCAAGGAAGTTAAAGAGGATCTCTCTTATTCAGTATTAACTTTGATAGCATGCTTTGTTAGTTTTCTGCTTTGTAACTTTGCTGTGTTATTGCAAATCTGTTCCCTCAGCAAGTGTGATTCTCTACTGACCTCTAGGTAGCATACCATCCCTCCACGCCTTCAGGCAAAGGTGGATTTTGTTACTCAGGAGGGGCACTGGCAAATTCCTGGCGTGCATCATCCCACTGGAAATGGGGCCAGGAGGTTTCTGAACGTACAGAGAACCCTCTTCCAGAGCTGTGCAAGTTTGTTGGTAGGAGTTTAACACACCTTACCATTTGTGGAGCAGAGGGGCTTAAGTCTTCACCAACAGGAAGAGTATGGCGAGGACCTGAAACTCAGAGCTCAGGCTTCGCATTTCCCTCTTGGTTTGTTTCTGGTATCTGATTTGTAACTATTTCTTGCTGGATCCACTTGTACAACACCACTCTGGCCGAGTGAAGCAGCTACACACTACGTACATCAGTGCTTTCCCAGGCAACAGAGCTTTCAAATAACGCAAAACCCCACATAGCCAGAGCACTTATAAAGAGGCATTTACTAGTGCGTCCACCAGCGCTAAATTATAAGCTTCTCACTCTTCCCAACCAATAAACATAAACATGTCTTCAAATGCTTTATAGTGCTCGGCTGAAGAGCGCTCACAATTTATTCATGGCCACCGATATGATCATTTTTAATGTGATTCTCATACTTCACCAAGCTCCCACCCCCGGCCCCCATAAAGTACAGTCGCTCTGTAAGACACGCTTCTTTGCTCTGAAATTACACAGAAAGCTGGGACAGAAGAATATCTATGACTATATGTTCAGAAAGCTTATTGAAACTAGAGTGGGAAAAAGAACAAACCTCATCTTCCAGACAGGCACTGCTCACCACATGAATACTTGACAGAGAACGGGTACAAAGCATTCAAGAACTTGGGAGCTGCCTTGCTGAATGCAGCCCAGGTGGCCTTGCAGCCCATCTCCCAAGGGTGCCCAGCATGAGCCATTCGTCCAGGGACACCGGGAACAGCACAGGAAGGTGGAAGAAACTAAGTGATATTGATCACTATTTTAGAACAGGAAGTCATCGGTGCAAAGCTGGTGCATTCCTGGCAGGTGAAGAAATACTACACTGTCCCAATTTATATGGAGCATGGTGACACAGAGGGGCTAAGCAACTCATCCAATGATTTGTGGTAACTCAGGGAACTGAACATGGGATAAATCTGGTAATGTGACTCTCACCACTTTACCGGAAGCGAGTGTTGGATGACTCTGGATGTATTATTTTCAGAAAACTCAGTCCCCCATTAATATTGCTGAAATATTTGCTTTGGAGACCCTCAGGAAGGCCAGACCCTGCGGTGGACCCCAAGCATGACTCCACCAGCCCATAAGGTTGCAATCCCACATACCCTGAAACCAAGGCAGGGACACTGTAGCGATCCATATGGTTTAGGAAAAGAAAAAAAACAACAACCTAGAGAATGAAAGCGAGGACCATTAATGAGCAAAGTAACAATCTGTAAAATGTCTTTAAGATGAAACCTGTAGTGTTTATCTGTGTCAGATCCTTGGGAAACTTATAGCCCCTTCAAAAGCCTTGACCGGAATCCCCAAGCTCACAGCCTGGGCAATTCAAATACTTTCTGTTCAATAAGAGGAAACGATTTCACCTCAACACCCAATTTCTCCTCATTTTGGGATGAGCCTGAGCCTGGATGAAGATGAAACTCTGAAGAGGGATTGGTAATATAACATGCTACTGACAGAAACAACACTTTGAACAGCGTACGTTGTCAAGAACATTTCCACGTTGGCTTTTTATTAAAAACCTTGCCAACCCTTGCTAGGACCAACAGAGAGAAGGAAATGTCTTGCAGCAGTCAAGGCTGGTAGGGCAACTGTTGCAGTTTAGAGCTCATCATTTTCCCTCCTTTTATTATTCTTCAGGTTGCTGTCGCTGACACTATGCATAAATAGCTCACCATCGCTTCCTTATTGCATTTGATTTCCCATGTTTCACCCTGCGAATTTTATCTTGCTAATGAAACCTCGGCTATTTGTACTCAGGTATTCACATGGTCCCCATTGCCAGACAGCCTGAAGACCCGAACATCTTAATGGAGCCTTACAAATTCCACTGGCTGCCTCTGAACCACCCGAGATGACAATAAAGCCTTTAAGTCATTCAGGCTGGGCCACTGGTGTTGTGTATCAATTATGCAGATTCCCTCAAATGGATTCTGAAAGCATCTGTCACACATGAAAGAAAAGCTCTGTGAGCCTTTGCTAACAAAAATGTCTTTTGTTCCCTGACAACTTTGTACATAAAGGTGTGAAACAAGACGGTTTAAACAGGCTTTCCTGCTACCTCGAGCAAGCAAAGCCCATGGCAGGGATGTGGGGAAGACAGCTTTTCATATTCTGAGCACTGGATGAGGGAGGTGGGGGCTGGCTACCCCCAGCCCTGGATTCACCCTGGGGCAGTTCTCACTGGGGGAGCAGCATAAAGGGGATTCTGTGCCCTCCCTGCACACACAGGAACTTCCTGAGAGGAAATGTGCACAAGCACAAGGCTATGAAAGTCTCAAAGGCTGTATAATGAGAGCGATATGCTGATAATCAGCTTAATTCCCATTTCAAACACCCAAGTCCCTTTGTGAATCTGACCCTATAGACTTAATCCTGCATATAGCTTAATTAGCTTAATTGTTGACCACGTCTGGTAAAGGGAGGGTGGGCAGGACAACGTGTTCTGGGGACACTGTCCACACCCAGCTGGTCAAAGAAAAGCTTATGGTGGCTGGGATTTGGAGGGCTCTAAGTGGAAAAGGCTTTGTTTCAGGAACAAGAAGCCTGGGAAGAGGCTGAAGAAGTTTGTGTTCAGATAGGCAGAAATAACTGGGACTGAATGAGGAGGAACCTTTTAAAGCTTTTCAGGACCAGAATGATTCCATGCCCAGTCACATTGCACTATTTGTGACTGGGAAAGTGAGTGTGCAAGGATCTTGAGACTTACTCCTTTACAGAGGTCAGGCTTGGCTGTATTTCCTCCTTGTGTCGCTTTTCTTCCTATTTCATTGGGACAGGGCCCATGCGATTGTTCTTCTCTTGCAGCTTTGGACATCTTGCAGGATGAAGATCACACTGCTTCCTGCCATGCAGGAAGAATTTGAGGCTGTGACTAAGGTCCTCATGTGGAAGAGACTCTCAAAGCCATGATAAGGACCATGGGACCTGACCGACTGCTGATGCTTTGCAGGGACAAAGGGCACCACAAGCACCTCTGGCACCACAGCTGACCTTTAATCACTCTACAGTTCAGGTGCCTGAAGTCACATTTGCCACTATAAATTGCTAAGAACTTGAAAAAGAAGCACTTGAGTACCTCCCTCTCTGTAAGAACAGTAGGATAAAAGTTGGCCTTGTCTGGGGAACTTCTGGGAAACCATTTTCTGTTGCATACAGGAAACATGCAGTTTTACTTATGCAGCAAAAGCCAGGCATGTAATTAACTGAGTACCTTCCTATGACTGAGCATTCGTATAAACCTTTAATTAGGGGATTGAGAATGCCAGAACTGAAGTTGATTTTGGACTTTTTTTTTTTTTTGTTTACCCTGGTATACGTAGTTAAACGAGGAGAAAGTTGGGTCTACCAAGCTGTCTCAGTTTTTAGAGGGCTCATTAAAAAATAAAATAAGCTATCCTTCTACAGTGAAGAAACCATTAAATGTAACTTCTATAAATATTTACTCATGTGAAAAAATTCTTAATCCAAAGAGTTTGAGAAACATAGTCTTGTTTTACTTGTCCTACTATAAAAAGAATCCAAGCCTGCCCAACCTGATCAAGCTGCCTTTCTAAAATTGCAAACATGCGTATGGAATTGGTTTTTACATTTTCCCACGTTGTCCCAGAGGACAGTATCGTATTACATTATACACCAAAGCCACAAGCATTTTAACAGACAGAAAGTTCATCCTGGCTATTAGCTAGTTATTCAGCATTTCAGGCAAGGCAGTTAAACTGGAATCAGAGTATAGTACCAGGAATTTAAGTGAAAAGAACCTTTCAAGAGCTAGGAGTCATCTGCAACTCAAGATCTCCATGGTACAATCAAACTTGCCAGACTCACTGTTACACTGAAGAGATGGCAAGAGGAGAAGCCATATCCAAAATGCTCTCCCTGTCCCCCAGCAGTGGGGTTTGTGTAGCAGACGATCAGTGCTTCCTTGGCACTGGAGATTGGGCTGGAACTTGCACTTCCCTCCTGTCTAGTGCAGCTCACTTTGGTCTCCACACAAGCTCAGTAAGGATGCTCAGCTACCAACCAGACACTCTTCTCAGCATATGAATCAAGAAGCAAACCTGCTTTGGGGTTGTACTCCTGAAGGTAACATAAGTATAGACCAGCTTGAGACAGTCACTGTACCCATCAAGAGAGACTGGTGCCTTCCAAACACCTAAAGCCAACTGCTTTAACGGTTTGAACCAAAGCCTGAATGCAAAGAGTTGCCAAAATACAGTATTTTTTCAGATGTTGATTACACGGCAAGAGTGGTGTCTTTGAGTGACCACGCTCTCTCACCAGTCTACCTTTGCTGTATGGGCAACTGCTGAGCTGGGAAGGAGGCCCCAAGCGCAGTGGCACTTGGAGAAAAGCTTTTATTTCACCCTCTCTCTGTTAAACCCAACAAAATAACTGCCACATACTCCACCTTCTTTCCCCCCATTACTTCACTTCCCTGTTACTTTGGCACCTTACAGCACACTCTTTGTTTGAAGTCATGAGTATTACCATGCCTTCTTTTTGCCAGTGTTTTACAACCTGTTCAGACAGGTGGTCTTGGTAGACCATGCATCTCATCTTCTTCTCTGTCCTGACAGTCTTCGACCTGCTGCACTCGCTTTTCACACTTCTAGTTAAATGGGCATCTGTTTTCTCCTCCTTATCAGAGTCTGCTCTCTAACAGTCATCCCCTAACTCAACAAAAAAGAACTGTTTAGAGGACTTTCATTTGAAAGTTCATACAAACGCCTCTTTTCCTTTTAAACACACTAATTAAAGCTTATTTTGCACTTAGTTATTCCTGTAAGAGAAAACATACGAAAATACTTTTTTTTTTCCACTTAGGGCATAACTATATTATTCTATTAATTAAAAACATCCTCATGTACCTTTCCATGACAAGACTGTAGTCCTGATTTGCAATAGATGCTTGTTACAGCAAGCTTAATTGATGCTTTAACACTGCAGCCTGTTACAATTAAGTGTTTGCTAAAACAGTCAGTGGCTAGAGTTGATTTTTCTTGCAGAACTGGTGTTTCATTTTATCCCAGCGTTACCTACCATTAGCAATTTAGCTTATCAGAAAATGCAGAAAAAAAACAGATGCATCTCCAAACCTCTGACTGGACCAAGTCAATATTTTTCAGCTGGAATAAAAAGGAGAAATTAAGACAGCTTTTTGAAAGCTCCAAAATCTTACCTTTTTTTTCTTTTTCCTGATTTTTTTTTTGGTTAAATAAAAATAAACATTAATGAAATACATTTGGCATGAGGAATTTGTAGGACACAGCAACAGAAACATTACTGAATCTAACTCCTCTCACTCACATAAAGCCACCTGCTACACCCTCGGGTTGCAGTCGCTTTTTTGCCGCACCTTTCTGTTGCTGGTTGCATGAAAGATTAATAGGGGTAGGGCTTACTTGGCTTGAGAGGGTTCATGGGATTGTATGTCAGCAGGGGTTATTTCACATGAAAACGATGCAAACACTGTTTGCCCTTTTGCACTATCCCTCATACAGGGAGGGATAACAGTTTGTTGTCTAAAGCAATCTTGGGCCTGAGGAAAAATATTATTTATTTAAATTAACGTAAACAAGTAGTCATTTAGACCCTCTCACGATTCAGGAGAAAACTAAAACTGAAGATGGAGAAGCTTCATGCAGCCATGGCTAGGTTTTCAGAGTGAAGTTTAGGTGAGCACACACACATATGTCCATGAAAGTCCTGTGTGACTGTACCTGTATTAACTTAAAGCATATGGAGATTATACCTTATATTTCACGCTTTCTGGGTCATCGGTGTTGGTGTGAGGCCATCACTTCATTTAGCTTTTCGGTAAATAAAGTGGAACATTTAAAGTATCTAGGAAATACAGTCTTTTAAACAGCTTGTGAGACAATTTTGGCAGGGTGTATCCTTCTTAGAACCTATCAGTATTACAAAGCAAATACACAGAGAAAGATACTCTAATTTTTTTCTAAAAATATTTTATCCAGACAAACTCATCTACAGCGTGGATACCTCCACATCCTCTCCATACAAGATGTATGTATGATTATATGTACACATCTCTACATGTAAGTTATATGCAAAACATGTATTCAGGTCAAAGTTAGAATATAGACACCTACAAACCGGAACTATCATATGCAGATATATTAAATAGGACTGTAGTCTAGTTGCTAGTTTTGTTTCATAACAATTTTATAGGATTTAGTTGGAGTACGTGATAAAGAGATACAATAAAGCTTACTGTATTTCATGGTAGAAGGCACCAATCTAACCAAGAGGTATGTTAGTGTTAAAGCAGAAGGACAGATATTTAGAGTGCTGCTTCCCAGGGGGCTGATCTACAGAGTTCCTACAGCGAGGACTGAGAGAATGATTCTGTGACACAGGATCCCAGGGCTGTGGTTAATCCCAGCGTGCAAACCCCGTGCTGCTAAGGGCCAGGAGGGTGAGGAGGTGTCAGGGCTGCAGCACAGTGTAAATACACCCAAGCCACTTTAAATAACCTCAGTGGGAACCAGGAGCAGCCTTGTGCATCAGGTTCGATGCAGCCTAGACCCCACTCACCAAGAGCGCTGCTGTTAATGGCTCTGTGTCTCGGATCTCCCTACGGTACCGCAGTCCCCTCTGAAGATGCATCTCAAGTCAGAGCACACAGTTCAATACTAATGCACAAAAGAGAAGGGCAGGTGTTTGCTGTTGGGTTCCTCAAACAGAAACTCCTTGCTTCTCCTGGGACAGCCAGGCCAGCATTCTGCCCCCCGTGCTGCATGTTACAGCATGTTACTGCTCATACCAGATTTCACACTTGTGTTCAGTTCCTGAATATCCTATTTTTTCAACTGACTTATCTAGACTTCAGTTACTTTATTTACTGCAGAAAAATACTGAAGCAGTGTGAGACTCATTCTGAGGCTCTGTGTGGGGAATCCAGAGAGAGTCCCAGACCATTTTGAAGAGGATTATCCATGTCCTTAATCCCTTCCGCGGGGACAACAGAAGCTACTGCCATCAGGCCGTCTCCATTGCTCTGTCAAATCCAACGGGCAAGTTCCTTGCTGACACAACTCCATTAAAACAAATGGACTTTGATCATTGGAGATTGCTGCCCTAAAACTGTTTGCAAGGATTTCCCAGAGAAAGAGCATAGTATTACCTTGAAAAGAAATTAAAGGCTCAGTCATTGATTGCCAATATTTGAAATTCAACAACTGTAAGCTCAGGGAGGACTAACACTTGGAAGAAATTCCACATATGCTACGGTTAAAATCATGCCTGATCACAAGCAGTGCACGTTTTTATGCTTAGTCCTCCGAGACAGTACTGTCACAGATAATGTTTATGTACACACCAACCTGGTGTTGTTTCTAAGGTCTAATACAAACTTGAGAGCCCATGGCAGACAATGACACGGGTGCTCAGTTGATTTGTCAAACTACATTAAGCATACTGTCTAAATATTTAAAAAAAAAAAGAACATTGCAACATTAATTCTAGGAATCTTTACTTGCAAAGTGATATTAGAAACTAATGTGGATTAACTTTCCCTGGTATCGCTGCATCCACACACCCTAAGCATACAGTGAGAGGAATTCAAACCCAGACCTCCTTTTTCCTTCACAGCTTCCCCCTCCTGCTGTAGTTCCCAGTGAAGTCACCACCCTCTGTAGCTCAGTGCAGTTGTCACTGAGTTCAATGAAGCTGTCGCAGTTGCATGAGGGATTTATTTGGAACCTCACTTTAACACAGGAACGTGTGGAACTAGGCATGTCTAAGAAGAAAAGGCTAATCAAAAGGGGGAAAAAAAATGAAGGAGAGCAGAGAGCTCAGTGCTTTGCGTACACCTTGAGCTGCCAACAGCTAGACTCACAGTTAGGGTGGGTAGGCTGCACCAGGCTGCTGGGAATTTTTCCGAGTGCTATCAACAGTATGCCTGGGCTGGATTTTATTTTAGCCATCCAGCTTAACCATTATCTGTCTAAAGCCAAAAATTTTGCACTCTCTTCTTCTTCCACTGCGGTTCCCTCCTGAGATCAAGAGACAGAAAATCGTCCCCGCGTCTGGCAGTGATTACGAGAGAATCCCATCCACAGGCGAGAGGGAAGGATAAACAACATGTGGAGAGCTTTGCACAGGGACCAGGAAATTCACCGCATGCTGGAAGAACCAGGGACTCACATGCTCAGATTGCACAAGCGCATTGTCCTCACTGTGACCAACTCACAGCCTGGCCAGATATCATTCAGGATTCCCAAATGTTTGCTGGTTTGAGTTGATTTGCTTTAAACGCTATTAACAATGCAAGGGCTTGGCATGATTTCATAGAATCATAGAATGGTTAGAGTTGGAAGGGACTTTAAAGTTCCAACCCCCCTGCCTTGGGCAGGGACACCTCCCACCAGACCAGGTTGCTCAAAGCCCCATCCAGCCTGGTCTTGAACACTTCCAGGGACGGGGCAGCTTCTCTGGGCAACCTGTTCCAGTGCCTCACCACCCTCATAGGAAAGAATTTCTTTCTGGTGTCTAATCTAAATCTCCCCCCTCTTGCAATTTAAAGCCATTACCCCTTGTCCTGTCACTCTTCACTTCCTGACAAGGAGTCCCTCTCCAGCTCTCCTGTAGGCTCCCTTCAGATATTGGAAGACTGCTATAAGGTCTCCCTGGATTTACTGAATGGATGCGTTTCCCTTGCAAGACCAGCCACAGAAATATTTCTCTCCAAGGAGAACCACGTTTCTGAGACAGAGCAGACCATGCCAAATCCCCTCAGTCCTGTCCCAGTTGCTGTCTCCTTGCCCATGCAGGGAGATGAGGAGAAGGAAGAGACCCTCCTGCTGGCTGACAACAGTGTAACTGGGGTGAGCTTGGTCATAGTGACAAGTAAGACTTTGATGAAAGACAAGGTAAAGATTGGGTACTCTGAGGGGTTTCTGGCTGATTATTTGAACCCTCAGCAGACTGGGTGGTTACCACTTAAGCACAAACAAAACTTGCATTTGTTTAAAAAATAGGAAGCATTAGTAAAACATAAAGTAGTATTTTTTTGTGTATTTTGGCCCATGCATTGATGTGTAGTTAAAAAAAAAAGAAAAAAAAGCAAGAAGAGATAGAAGAACAACATATGACATATTCATTGCAATTACTTTTAAAAGTAATTTTGACCAAAGAAAAGAAAAATGTTTGCTTTCAGTAGCACAGAGAAAGAAGAAGAGAGGGAATGAAAAGAAATAAATGAATGAATAAATCAATAAGTTCTCCACCCCATTTTTTCCAAGACTTTGGGTCACTTGGGATACAGAGTAACAGGAAGGATGAGCATTTGCAAGAGCCAGTGACAAGCAGCCCACAGGAGCCACCAGGCGCAGAGGGTCTGGGACACACTGGAGGGAGAGACCAGGGTCAGCAGCGCTCGCCTGGCCTCCATTGTTGCCCACAGCAAGGACAGTTAGAGAGGTCATTTACAGCAGCAAACATGCCTGGACCCTGCTCCTCAGTGCTGTCAGCAGTGTTCCATGCTTTTTCATTATCGATTTAGGCACTGGCTGGGATAACTTAAGCCTGTGTTGAGGTTCTTGGGTGGTATCATCAGCCTGAACTGGAAATGTGTTTTCTGCAATGTAGCTGAGATATATTTACAAAAAATGAAAAGGCCTTCAAATGGCTTTCTGGTTCTCTTTGGCTTTTACAGAATTAGCTGTCTCGTCTGCTTGGTTCTTCTGTAGATACTGGTGTCTACCAATGAAAACCCTGTCATCATGGTAACAAACACCTTCTGCCTCAGCTTCCCCCTTATAAACTTAGGGGAAAACATTCCTTAGTATTTCTCAAACAAAAGAAACCCTGCAACCACAACTGTTCACTCTTGAATACTTGACTTTCACAGAACAGTGCCTTAATCAATAACCCAGACAACAGCTTTGGATGCATACAAATGATGCAGGTCCACTTCACTACAACAATAAGCTGTAGTTCATTTTTTATAAACATTTTCCAACAGATTGTGCATTAATGACACTGCTGCTGGCAAAACAAGCTACCTTCACCCTGAGCTGCTTCTAGATCAAAATAAATACACTCAGACTATCCTTAAAGGAAACTACTGCTACACCCATATGAATGATTAACATGCAGTTCTGGACATTCGGCATGGCTAGTACAGAAGATATTTCCTCTGAGTATGCAATGAAAGTTCTTGATCAAAGCATAAACAAAATGACAGATTAACAGCCTCCATGAGGTTTCGCATGCAAAAATATTTATTTAGCAGTTGCAGAGATTGTGTTTCCACTTTTTCCAAGATAACCATTTCAGAATGTGTTCTTTCTCTATACAGAAGATTTCTTCTGGATTATTTACTTGTTTCACACTTATCCTTTTGCCATAACGTATATAATGAAAATAAGTTTGGGGAGAGTCTTGCTGTTGAACAAACACTGTAACTTCAAGAAAGAGTGATGTCTAGTCCTTGCCATTTCACTGTATTAATTACAATAACTACAATTTCTTTGATGAAGCCAGAGAAAGATGCCAAATCAGATTACACCTCTGCAGACTTCTTAATTTGTAAATATATAAATAAAATAATAAAAAGCCAAATATAGACATATGTATTGGTAAAAATAAGGCTACTTACAAGATAACGCTTCAGCAAAGAAACATGCACAATCCTGGTTAATTCACAATCTAATAATAATGGGAAGGGGCTGGCATCTGGAAAGATGTTAGTAACTCAGGACTCTAAAGCTGGAATGACTGGGTAAAAGAGGTAAAATGGAAAAAAAAAAGTGTTCATAGAAGCACAGAAAAGCATTGCTACAATAGCAGAACAAATCAAACACTGATCAATATCACCGTGGTCACCCGTTAACAAGGACTCGTGATGCATTTTGAATGCACTCTATATCAAAACCATATTTTCCCTTGTTTTGCCAATGCCTTATGGTAACGAAGTACATATGAAATCACTTCTGGAAGAAGAATAATCCTCCTCCTCCTATTTTCCTTTCATGCATCCTTTGTGGTGATGCCCAAATTACAGATGAGGGTTGGAAAACAGTGCTTACAGCTAAATCTGACTGAAGCTGACAGAAAGCCATACCAATGACAGATCTCACCGACTTCAAAACGGGACTTAAACAGTCAGTCACATTTTGGAGCCATTAGTGTCTTTGTTTCAAGCAACTTCTGTCCCTCCCTCTCTGTTCATATAGAGCCTGGAAGGCAGAGAGCTGGGGGAAACTATTTTGACTTCCCTGACTGTGGAAGAATATAATGAAAAAAGTTCTTTCATTATATTTCTTTTGAATATAAGGAACTGAATTTTAACATCTCTGGTAGACTGTTTCATTTACAAGAACTAGTAACAACCTAGTAAACCCTGTGTTTGCTCATCCCATTGCTGGATGCGTGCAGTTTCTCAGAATAGCAAAATTGCTGTTAAGATGCTGATACCATTGCCTAGCTAGTGTCCTTTAAGAGGCACCTGCTACACATTAGCGCAGCTTTTGGGGACTGGCACCACCACACACCGGACAACCCTGTGCAGCAGTTATCCCCACTACTCCTGCACCTACAAACACTGGCAAAGCAGCAGGTCCCAATTTGCTCAATTCTGTGGCTACCAAAAAACCCACCCAGAACTGCCTCTGACGTATTTCAGGAAGAGGTGACAGCAGGCTGGGTTACAACAGGAATCAAGCAGACGATGAAAAAGGAAAAATAAACAACCCAACCCAAAAAAATCCCAACTGAAAAACTTCCACACTGAAACACACTTCATTCCTCTTATTTCCTGTTGCTATAACAGGAGTCAAAGGCACTACTGAGCATGAATCGTAGAATGGTTTGGGTTGAAAGGGACCTTAAAGATCATCTCGTTCCAACCCCCCTGCCATGGGCCGGGACACCTCCCACCACAGCAGGTTGCTCAAAGACCCATCCAGCCTGGTCTTGAACACTTCCAGAGATGGGGTAGCCACAACCTACCCAGGCAGCCTGTACCAGTGTCTCACCACCCTCACCGGAAAGAATTTCTTCCCAAGATCTAATCTAAATCTCCCCTCTTTCAGTTTAAAACCATTACCTAACACTGCGCTCCCTGATAAAGAGTCCCTCCCCATCTCTCCTGTAGGCCCTTTTTAGGTATTGAAAATGACTAACAACAGCTTTAACTGCAGGTCAAGCCTCTGCTCTGTTAGTTGAGGCAAAGATCTAGAAAGGCCTGTCTTGGCCAGCCTGTACTTGCTGGACACGAACCGAAAGCATCTCTCAGCTTCAGACAAATGCAGATGTGTGCAAGACCCTTCTCGAGGCATCTCTAACGCAGAGCAGCAAGATCTTCAAGTAGGTATGAATGCAAGACACAGCGTTTTCTGCAGCAGAGGGTAATGAATGAAAATGTAATGGTAATCAAATCAGGCTCTCTTTTAAAGAAATCAAAATTTTTTGTTATCTTTGAAGGCTTTGAGCTCTGTGTGTGCGTGTCTCTCTCCCTCACCTTTAGCAGAGGACTCTCCAGCAGAAGCAACAGGCAAGGCTGGCTTCCATCCCTTGACAGCTCCAAAAGGGTGGGTACTTGGTTTTGTGTAAAGGACTGCACTTGTCTCCCTGAGCCAGATAAATACTTGGAAAAGAAAAGGAACTTTGTAGTTGTCACCACACCCCATTTCCATGCAAAGCCAAGCTGCCAAGCAAAGGTCTCTTAGAAGCAGCTCTGCATAGAGAATACAAAAGAAAAAAAAAAAAAAATCACTACGTTTTTCTGATTTCAATGACTTAATACAAATATACTATATTATAAAGGGTACTGCCTAGTTAAATGCCTTATATTTAAAAATAAAATAAAAATCCACAGCTTCTTTTGGAAACCATTCATATTTTCTTCAGATGGGTCTTAGAGTTCAGGTTTTCCAACTGAAATTTTCTAGCAAGGATCTGTTTTCAGGATAGGCTTGTATTCCTTTCAGAGAGTCTCTACAAGGTGCTTCAGATGGGACTTTTAGGCATGTCCACGGAGTGGAAAAGTTGTCGCCAGTAAAGGTTGGAACTATAAAGGGAAAGAAGATTAGAATCCATACCCACATAATAGTGACTGTGCAGGCAATGCACAGAGAGAACAGAGTGGAAGAGACCCCTATGCCACGGTACAGGCTACCTCACCTGCAACTAGTCTCCTGCTCAAGAATCCCTCACCAAGACCCATCTCCACATAATTTTCCTATGTTTTACTTGAAGTATTTCACTGTCTAACTCAAAAGAGGTAATTTCCAGTTTTGTCCGCATTTGTCTACGTCTACATTTTTTAGAACAGTGGCAGAGAGGAAAGTCAGCATGAGCATTCTACCTCTGCTGGAGACAGCTGAAGACAACCCTGCAGTCCACCAAGTTTTGATGTTAAAATCCAAACACAAAAAATCCATGTTTTTCTAGCAATGTCACTCTTTTCTGATTAGAGTCCAAGATTTCACTGCACCCCCGCTGCAGTATCTCCCCTTCTTCACAGGCTCTAAAGAAAATTAACAAGAGCACTTCCACCACAACTGGTGCCCTTCCGACTCCTGTGGTGCCACCCACTGTCCTCACAGATCAAGGTGACAAACTTCCACCTTCTGCAGAGAACTGTATTTTGGGATGGGGTTGAAAGACAGGAGACACAGATCTCCTATCACAGATAAGGTGCGAAGACACCCTACAGATCATTTAGCAACAAGTTAATGCTGGATTTAGCCTACTCGCACGTAGCATGAAATAACTGTGTTCACAGACAGTTTCTTATCTTTAGGGAGGATCTTAATGAAGCAACGTTTGTGGAAAAAAAAAGTAGTATTATTGATCAGAAAAAACATCAAACAAGTCTTCAAGCACATAAGGCTTTCTGCGTGTCTCAACTAGATGAAAGAACACAGGTAAATTTCGGATAAGCGGGAGGCCAGGTTAGCCCTGGCAGGGCCATCCGTACATGACCATTTGGGTTGTTTTCTTTCTGAGCTTGTGTAAAAACTGACCTCAGTGCAAAGCTTCCATAGGGACAAGTGAAAATCATAACAAAGCTCTCTGGAAACAAAACTCCACGAACGCCAGGGTTGTTGCAACTCTCTCCTACTTTTACTTTTTTTTTTCCCTGGGACTAGAGAACATCATTTCACCTGCCAAACTTTCTGTTGTTCACAGTAGAAGGTCAAAGAGCTTAATAAGAAAAGATGTAGCAGATGTGTTTTGGATAAAACGGCATTTTTGATCTGACCACTGACTTCATGAATACCTTTCTAATTACTTCACAAAGTTTCACTAAGTTTTAATCCTACTTGTACTTCTTGTAATTTACTTTCAGCTGCATTTAATTAATTAGAGGTGTAAGAAACAATCTCAAAAAGCCCTCTTCAGGCAATAAAATACCATCAGAAAAGAATGCATATGTTACCACAAAAATCTCCATGATGCTTGCTCCTATAAATCACATCTCTTCACAGCAGACAGGGACAGGTTGCAGAAAAGCCTCACCCTAAATTCTTAGGAACATGGAACCACATGCTCACACTTCACCTTCATCTTGGTCCATGACGCAGCACTGGTATTCTAGCTACAAATCTAAGCTAGAGGGGCTTTCAGGTGTCACCCATTCTCCTCAGTGCCAGACAAAACCCTTTCTTGCACCAGGTGCACTCTCTCATGCAGCAATAAAACCAAACCCTCAGAAGGCACATCATCTTTCCAACCCTACCCAGCTGATTTCAGTCACATTAGCAAGCCCAAACAACTTTTTTTTTTTTTCCCTCCACCCCCCAGATCTCTTTCAGGTCAATTCCTGATTTCCAGTGAGTTACCACATCCATATTCTGCTCCATGTAGTTTTGGAGATTTGTTTACCTATCAGGTATCATTTCTAATTTATCACTCTGCAATGTCTGAAACTCTTTTCCATTAATGACAGCAGCAGCCACCTTAACTCTCTAGAGCTTCAACACACAGCAAATTAAAGCTGTGGGGGTAATAGCTGTTTCCCTGACCCTGAGGACATGTTACCTAGAAGAGAGCCTGCTGTGCTCAATCCTAGAGAATGAAAATATTCTCTACTTGCAGATTCATGTTTATAGGCAGGGATTTTAAGAAACAGGAACTCCATTGGCAAAAGATGATTTTTAACTGTAAAGATGTAGCTGTCAGCTCACATAAGTACAGTTTTAACAAGCAACAAGGGGAGGAAGGTTCTCAGTCCCCTGGATCTGCATGGAGGGCACCAGTGAACTGTTCCCAAGGGAAACGAGTGGAACAGTCAGGCCCAGAAATTTTGAAAAAGTTCACATTGAGGAAACCTGCCTGGATATGACGTACTAGTTGGAATCTGCTCTCTCTCTCAAGCTCTCCTTTCGTTTTCAGCAAGTCCCAACACACAGTGGTGCAAATTAGAGAGAGCACCAGTAAATAACAGAATGAGATGTTGAATAAAGAGGGAATAGGGGTTTGAAGGGGAATTTTTCTTTTTTCCTAGTAGTATACTCATGCTCTGATCCACAGTGCATCAGTCGCCTCAGTTGACACCTTTTCACATGTTCAGCATCCAAGTCCTGCTCTTCTACTTCTGCCAGGCCATTGAACATCAATTGCATGTTTGCTGTGTCAGGACAGCTCTGCTAAAAGCCCTGCTCCTTTTCTTTACTGTGCCATGCAGCATGGAGGGAAGAGCATATGTTCCTTGGTTTGCAGCAGAGAAGCTCCTTTCCCTTTAGAGATGCCTGTCTGGCAGGCGGTCTCTCTTTTCAGATGCAGTTTTTCTAGAGGCAATAATCTCTGATTACCCCAGAAGTACCTGATGCCGCAGCTTAGTAATGAATGTTCAGTTTCTTCTCTGAACAGGTTATGTCTCTTCTTGGCGTAAGTGGATGGGATTTCGTGATACTCTTTTCTTTCACATCTTTGCCTCACATAAGGAATATTGGATTGCTTGCTGCCACCACAAAATAAATAGTAAACAGAGAGAGCTCTGAAGTTAGTCATCCTGGAGAGTTCAGAATCATTTCAAAAACTGCAGGGTAAACGTTGTTATGAATATATCCATATCATGTCAACTAATAGTCTATGGATCTTGGATGCTTTTTAAAAAGCAGCCTGGAGTCAGTAAGTCATGCTGACACATTACCGATTTTGGCCCTAATTGATGATCTGTCTGAAAAGAACAAAGCTGCTGCTTTGGTTTTGGTTCTGAGAGTGACCACAAATGTTCATGTCCTGAGCCTGCTGGATTTTATTTGACTGCTCCTAGTAACAAAAATACTTTTCTTACAGCAGTGCCAAGAAGCCAGACTGAAACCATACTGTGTTCAAGAGACTGCACAGAGACAAGACTACAAATAGGCAGAAAAGCAGGAGGAGATGAAGAGAATTAGCAAAAGGTAAAGCAACTAGTGAAAGAGCACATGCCTGGTCAGCAGAGGCACTTAAAACATTGACAGCTTTTCCCTAATGGGCTTGTTCTCTGCCAGAGCCATTTGTAGAGTGACGTTCCTCTCAGCTTTACCCAGCTTAACAAGCTGCCTTCCTAATTTTCCTGCCTCCTCGGGAAGAATGGGCAATCAAGACTTCCATAGGACATGGGAAGCTAAGAAAAGGTTTTCACTAGAAGTGAGGAGAAGAGAAAGTGACAAAGTCCATGTACCTATGAGCAGCATAGACAGAAAGGTTGGAAAGCCCCATATGCTCTCCCCTCTCCTCCCCTATGGCTCCATCTGTCCTACATCCTCCCTATTGCAGCGGAGATGCCATTCCAGTGTCATTCTCAAACCAGAGCAGGACAGATCCCTGGAGCTGCACAAGAGCAGGGAGAGACTAAATGCTGCCATGGAGGATGCGAGCAGGGATATACAATGCAGGTATTCTGGATTTGGGGAAATTAAAAAATATCCACACTACCCAGCAGCTTTTTAGATAAATCTGTGTAAGATGACCTTATCTGAGTTTACTTGGCAAAATTCTGGCAGCATAGCCCAAATCAATTTAAGCTTTACATTTCAGAGAGCTGGCAAAAGAAGCAGCCTTGGAGTGTGTGTGTGGCAGTTTCAGAAGTCATGCAGCCAGCTCAAACTGGAGCTTGTGGCTTTTGGGCCCATCATCACCTCAATGTGGGAGGTCTGACAGAGAACTCTGAAAGTGCTGGGTGTGGTACCAGCTCGCCTCTCGCAGCACCCGATTGTATGGTCAGTCTCTGAGCCCATATGCTACACCCAGATTGCACAGAATGAGCCAAATTTGCTCGGGCACTGGGAGCAGTGCAGCTGCATTGGCATCGCTTCCTGCTCAAACACAGCACTGTTCCAGGGAAGTAGCTTGGGTACCTCTACTTGGCATAATACTGGATATACGCAGGCTTGTAATTCCAGAGTTGGAGCTCTAGAAAAGACACAATATGCTCTTATTCTTTATGTAAAAAAACCCCAACAATTAATTTAAGCAACACGGCAAATTTGATAAAAGTTTGATGAAAGTATTTTTCCCAGGCCTGTACAGCCCTCCACAACAACGGGTGTGGGGTACTCCTGCGCATCCTTGCTGCTCAGGACAATGTTTGGACAATGCTGGGCCTTTCCAGCAGTTTTCTGCACAGCACCCTTGAATCCGAAGGGGACGAGCATCAGCGGCAGCCAAAAAAACTAGGGAGAAGATCTGAAGGAGATCAGCAGGACACTGCAGACTTATATTATTATGCCAGCCCAGTCATTCAGCTGAATACATGTTAAATTCAGCAGCTGGCTTGTGGCCAACCTTCTATTTCTCCTCAAGCCTGAATAGCCACCAGTGGGTTTGCAAACAATTGCCCCTGCACCAGACAGGCTGGCTAGTATCATCTTCGCAGGCTACCGGGGTTTTCTCCGCATTGCACACAGCTATTGCCTGAATTACAGCCTCTGTTAAAAAGCAGGCTTAGCAGTGCCCGGGGAGCCTGCTCCCGGCTCTCCCCCACACGACAACCAGAGACCGGCCTCCAACTCCACCAAAGGGGAGATCGGGCCCCCCTTACAGAACAAGCGCCTACCAATTAGTGACACTTACTGATTCTATCTGTAGAGAATCATTATGAAAAATGCAAAGCATTATGCAGCCACTATTAATCTTCTGCTTTTGTTGCATTTACTCATGGTTTATGGCCCTCCGAGGAGGATAAATGATCAAGGCATGTACTCACATTGTTATTTGTCTATTTGTCTGTGCAACAATACACGTGCTCAGCACTAAGTAGAAGTTATTTTTCACAGGGAATGCAGCTTTAAGGCTTTTCAAGGTCAGAAGGCTTTGTGAGAAAAAAAAAAACCTGCAAGTGACTCCGGCTCATTTGCTGCCAGTTCTTCCTTTTAAAGTTACAACCCACACAAGACCATAAGCAGGCGAAGAGTCCAGGAGGACTGGCCACAGACGTGCTCTTGCATTTTTGCCTTTTGCTCGGGTACGGTATGGCACACCATTGTGTGCAAGTATGACGTATAAACTCATCGTTGTCAAATGACAATACCTGTTCCCAAGTATTTAATGTTGATGGAACAAGCAGCTCCTCTCTGCACTTAGAGTATTGAAAACTCTCCTTTCGTCCCTCATTGGCTTATAGCTTGTTGTGAGCAACAGTACTTTCATCTGGTTTTGTTTATGGTAGCAGAGATGTATTTCTGGAGGTTAAGTTCTAGCAAATTCAGGCTGTCATACGTCTGTAGCGGTGCTTAACTAGCCAGCAGACACTAACACATAGCATTTAGAAATGTTCTCTGGCACCACATAGCTTTTTGCAAGAGTGACCATCTCCATTATGAACACAGAGTACTTAAAACAATGTTAGTCTAAAAATGGGAATGGGAATGCAAAAGCAAAACAAATATTTTAGTAGCCGGTACAGAAACTACATTCTAGTCTAAATTATCAGATTCCCATGTTTCCTTTGAAAACATACAGCCGTTAAGTACAAACTTTGTATAAGTTTTTAGTCTTAATATAGAAATATGATATTATGAAAGGGATGGCACTCTGCAATTTGAAAGATGATAAAGATAAGCAGCAGTATTATTCATCAAATAGTCACAGGGCAAAGCACAGCATTTTCCCCTTCCTTACTCAGAGAAACAGCGAGAAGGAACCTGGGCTCAAGCCAACTGTGTCAATGCAAATCTTCCCATCACTTCTGCAGCTTTTGGATCAGACCCGGTATCCCCAAAAGACTATAAATACAAAACACAGCTTCGGCACCATGTCACGAAAAACAGGGAAGTAAATGTGCTGCCAAAGTAGATAACAGGTAAAGGCAAACATCTGCTGCCTGATTCCCCCAAACAAAGCTCCATTCAGGCAGAGGGTAGTATCAAATATTTATAAAACATAGTCACAGAGGAACTCAGTTTCACACCTCCCGATTATCTTTTGTTCTTGTATTTCTTCCTGTTTCAAGTCAACCAAAAATAGCAAGAGAAATCTGAGAATACGACTTTTCCCAAGACACTTCCTAAATTTATTCTTTAAACCAGTTCTTGTTTCCAGAAAGCTGTTCAGAGTGTTCACATTTGCATGTATCAGATCCACTCAGTCATTTCCACTGGTGGATCCAGCGGTTATTAAGTTAAAGCAATCTAATTTCAGTAACTCAAGATGTGCAAAGAGCAAAGGTAGTGGAGTATTTGACAATAAATATTCAGGCATCTTGGAGGATACTGAATAATATTTTCAAACTACTTAATGAGATACGATTCAATGCATCTTGCCAGGTGATAAATGGCCGTTGTTTGAATAGCAGGTAGTTTGCAGGACATTATCAATGCTATGCTATGAATATTGTATTACTAACAATAAAAGTTTTGACATGTAACAATACACTTATATGTAAATCAATCAGACACTACACTCAATTATCCATACTGTTAATTGTTCATCTTTTTAATTGTTGTGAATGGTACCTTCATTAAGGGTTTTGTCTGTTGTAAATCAGAACGATTCACTTAATACCTCCTTGGGCAGGGCAAATTAATTTCCCTTAGCGGAAGTGCAGACAATCTTCAGAAATGAAGGATTTCTCTTAACCTAAAGTGTTGCCTCCTCCAGCTTTATATATGGCATATTCAGGCACTGATACCGTGTCTTTTTAGGGACCCTGAGGATACTTACAAGTTCCAAACTTTATCTTGTTAATTACAAACGTGTAGGGTAGGAGAATCTACCAAATACTTCTCTTTATTGTTTGAAAATCAGTGTTAAAGCCACATTACGTTTTACTATCTTTTTTCTTTAAGTATAAAAATCTGTTTCTGTCACATTAATTGTTGTTTCTGTCTTTGGTATTACTCTGAGCTGCTTACAATTCCTCCTATTAGCATTCCTAAAGCTACTGTTCTTCCTCCTGGAAATATGCGTAGAAAGGCTATTGCCTCCATACTCTGGTGACATGTCATCTGTGCTTCCAGAGCTGACAATTGCCTTGACCTTTCTACCTGCCACTTTGCATTGCATTGCAAGTTCATACAATTTGATGTCCACTATCATTTTTCGGATTGCACATCTATTTCCCCCTGTGCCACTGAATCTCTGGGTCTGGAGTTCTTTTTCCTCCCAGATGCCCTCCATGGCTTTTATCCAAATGGATTCCTATTCAGTGCCATTGGGTCATATATTTCTCCTTAATAGTGAAGAGCATCAATATCAAGTCCACTCTGGCAGCATATATACTTTCACATGCCACCAAGTGCTACTTCAGATATGTAGAAAACGTGTTAGGCAAGAACAGATCTCATATGAGTGTGGTAATTTCCACAGGCATCATCTTCATCAATCCCCTGCTTTTATTTCTAATAGTTTCGTTCCCTTCTGCCAGTTAGCAGCCAAAACACACTTATAAGTTCCAAAACATTTCAAAATTCAATTTTATGAGTAAGGCTTCACCAGAAACCACATAATACCAAGCCAAGTCTTCTTCATTGAGAACAATCCAGTTTCCAAGCCAAGTTTCATTCTTATAGCCCAGTATAAAGCAGGTGTTCATGATTCTGCAGAGGGCGACGTACTTGAGGACACAGCCTTATATAGAAACCTCCACCTTTCAAAAAGGAGAGATCACTACCCCTTTTCCAGCAGCAGCCTGCAACAGGAGGAGAGCACATAACAGAAAAGGAGAAGCAAATGTCACTGTATGGAGGGACACTTTGGTACATTCCCTCTGAGCACTGACTGTTTGAGGTCTCCAGGAATGGCTGGAGTAGGAGCAGCAGCTCCAGCAGAGCTCCAGCAGGCTGGGTTGCACAAAGAGTTGCCACCCAAAGGCCATGTGCCCTGGCATACATGGACAGTCCTCTCTTGGGACTCACTGGAACTGCCATGAACGTATTTAACATGCACCCAGACTACGGCAGGGTAAACCCTACACAGTAATCATTCAAAGAGCATCAGACCTACTACACAGCTGCAGGACACCTTGCAGCAGGTCTGCAGATGCCTTTGCTTTCACTTGGGAAACCCAAAAGTAAGTATGTCAGCTCTGCCCTGTACAAGACCTTTTCTGAACAGAAATTTGTACCAACCCATCCCTGTATCTGAGGTTTCCTTAGCACAACGTGTGTTTGGCCCTGTTACTGCAGAAAGGACTGGGTGCCTATTGTCGGTAGCAGACCAAAGGAAAGCACAAACGGGAAGAGGAGGCTGGTGGGTCTGTCCTGATGCTTCACTTTGCAGAAGAGCATCAGCCTGCTCCTACTGCACCCTTCTGGGTTGATCTGCAGCGTGTTCCCATGGTCCTACTAGTGCCTGAAATCAGATCTGCCAGGCTTTCTGAATTCTGGTCCAAGACATTCACAAATGCTAGATATGTCTCTCACCTTACACATCTCAGAGATCATAAGGAAACCTCAGAAAAGCATGACAATTCAGAATCCAGAAATAAAAACTGTCAAACAGTAGAATTTTATTACAGTAATGAAAGTTATCTGACAGGAATAAATGAACGCCTAACAGCATTCTCATGTACACACACACACTTTGAAACATAACCAGCAGAGGGAAAAGAGAGCAGCAAAAATCCTTTCTCAAAGGCTTCTGCTATAGCTTGACTTGTATAACAAAAAAGCTGTACAACAGAGCAAAACAGTCGCGGGTCCTGCACTGTAGCCGGCAGAGCTGTCAGCATGGACCTTGCTTCCTGGTTCTTGCAGCGCACAAGCAATATGGTGCCTCAGAGGGGACCAAAGCCATGCAATTCTGGGTCCTGAAGAGTCCCTCACACGGGAGGCCTCTGGTGATAGCAAGTGGCAATTGGAGATGGGGCCTATGATGTAGAAAAGAGCTCCTTCCAACCAGACTCTCACTGACTCTGCTGTCAAGAGGATGGTAAAGATCCTGTTACTGCAAGGTTTGTGTCCCCCTTCTACCTCCATATACCATGGAAACAAGCAGTAATCCTTTACCCATCCTATCCCAAACACCTCTCTTTCTACAGACAAGCTTTCCATTACACTGTATTCACCCAAAAGCGCTGGCACTGGCTTTGAAATGAGGACTGTTTTTCTGAGAGGAGTTTCGTGCTCATGGCTCTCTATACAGCAGGTTTCAGCATGTAATAAATACAGGGCATTCATTGCCAGGTAATAATTAGCAATACCTGCCATATGGGCCCTAAATTCTGCACAACACCCACTCAGTTCCAGCCCCAACATTTAGAGGTCCAGATGGTCCTTTGGGTTATCCCCATCTGGAATCAAGTAAACAAGAGACCGGGTAGATATGGTAGGGTATTGCTTGTCAGGTCCACTCATATTTCACAGCCATTGCCCTGTCTCTGTGTCCCTCTGCTTGGGTCCTGCACGTGGAATCAGCGTGATTCCTGCCTGGTCTCCTTCTCTCATCCATATCTAAATAAAGGTCTGGATCCACAGACTTCATTACTCAGATCTGCTTTTCTCTGCACCATCGTGACTGGCATCGCCTACAGAAACTAAAAGCTGATGTATGTGCTTTCTCTTCTGGATAGAACTTGCAAGTCTCTCCATGTGCTAAACTATCTCTTCACCCTTGTATTTCACACAACAATTAATTCATCCTTTATTTCTCACTACAGCGAAGGCTGTACCATCTTGAAGTCTGTATCTGAGCAGAGCTAGTAATTCATCAGCACTCCAGTATCTCTATGTACAACCCCTCATTTTGCTATAATGGGCTTTTTTAATCTTGCTGACAATTGAAATGTTGATATTGTTAAGGTTAATGACTCACTGATAAATACCAGAAAACACTTCTGCCCTCAAATAGTTTTTAATCACAGCTGTTGCAAAGTGTGACAAGAATGCTTTGTGCCTAAATAGACTTTTGGAGCAGTAATTTCTAAATATTCCAAAACTCCTTTTACTACCAAGGTGGTTCATCTGACAGTTCCTGGGTTTGCTTTTGTGCCAGGTTCTTAGGTTTATTATCCTGAGTTTTTGTGTGAACTGACTGGGTGTTCTTTCACACTTCTTAATGGTCTGCATTGTGTGTTAAGATGTGCTGAGATGCCTTCGATCTGTACCTTACAAATGATGAAATCAATTCAAATCAGTAAGCAAGCTAATGGAAGGAACTGAATGCCTGTGAGATTTTTATTTGGGTAGAGTCATCTAAAAGGTACTCTCTGATAAAGTGCACTCAGCTGTGGTGACAGGGTCATAAGAAGGCAAGAATAATACTGATCTGTCACATTTTAACTGTGCATGTTTTAACACAAAGTTGCTTGTGGGGAAATGTTTGCATTGTACTAAGGAAAAGGCATGCCCAGTTAATTCATGTAATCGCCAAGCCAGCACACAGAGAGGGCTGGAAAAGTAGTTTCAATTTTTAATCCACATTGGTTTTTTGCTGGATTTCTTCCAAGCATTGAACCAGCAAAAGAAATATGAAGCACTTTACATTGTGTTCTCAGAGATACTGCCCCAGCTCTCTTTAGCCAAAAAATGTCAATATAGCTTCACTGGAGCCAGAGCAGCACGTGTCTGTCAGCTGATGATCTGACCCTAAACAGAGATTTCTGACTGCGCAAGTTCTGTGAAAAAGACACAGATATCACAGCATGCACAGCATGAAGCAGTGGGAATGCAAAAAGTAAATTCCCATTCAAAGTGAGCAGTATTTTGTATCACTGAAGGGATTTTAAGTGGTAAATAAAATCCAAGATTGCAGGTCTCATAAATTACACAGGTATTGTATCTACATGAGGGGAAAAAAAAACCCTTGTGCTTTGGCATTTACTGTCCTTGATTTGTCCTGTTAATTCCAAAAAAGGTGGCTGTAGAAAGAGCTAGTGCTTACAAACACTTTCAGATGAACTGAGTATTTTGGAACATATTAGCCAAATGCCACTCATGCTCACCTCACAGTGAAGCCAAGCAACTGAGCCAAAGGACAGTGCTGGAAAAGGACAATGAACTAATGGAAATGGCTAGAGATATATTACCTCTGAAAGTAAGAGGCTCAGTGAGAAATGATTCCCGCTCTTTGCATTATGAAGTATAGCTCCTTTAGAAAAGTCAAGGTAACATTTTCCCTACAGAGACTAGCCAATACGTCTTATCACCGTTCTACAATAGCCTGGACTACTTGTGCTAGTCAGAGGGTTCCAGAAAAAGTCCACTTCTGACTGTGGATTTGACAAGAGCTGGACTTCTAGAGCTGAGGCTGAACCAGACAACCTGCCCTGCTCAAGTGCAAGCTACGTGAACAGCATGAGGATATAGGAACTGCCTCCTGGGTCAGAATGGTGGTTCATCTGGCCCAGGATCCTGACTCTGATAGTGGAAACAGGATAATTTTTAATTATAAAAATATTTTTAATAATAAAAACTCTCTCTATTTATGGAGAACATGTCAACCCAGTCACTCTGCTCTCCAGTTACTCTGTGCTCCCACAAAGCTCTCATGTCAAGGATGCTATAGGGTATGTCATTGCTCAGACCTCTTAGTATCCATTTACAGACTCTTGGCCCGTGAATGTCTATAATCCCTTTTTACTTTTAACTGCTCGTACTGCCTGCCTCTACAAACCCCCGTGGCAGCAAGCTCCTGAAGTTCACCACCCACTGTATAAAGAAGCACCTTCTTTTATCTATTTTAAACTTTTCTTACCAGCTTCACTGACCTCTGTGAAAACTTCAAGTGATTCAAACAGTACCCCCTGCTGCATCACATGTCAACAATAAAAATATGTATGCGGTCCCTATTCTAGACACGAGAATTCCAGAGTCCTGCAGAATAACTTGTAAGTCTCCAGGAACAGGGAAATGGACTTTTGTCCACTTGGACAAGGTCCACACTTTTGGACTGATTTAGTTATTAAGTACAGTAGTAACATGATGTTGGTTTAGCCCCCGTAGTAGCACCCAATGCAAAGGAAAAATTAAAAAGCTCATTTTGTCTATCCATATGCACACATACCAGATGTTCCGTATTTTTAGATTGTCTTCAGATGCGTGTAAAAGCAGGGATGAGACTCGTTGACTGTGGAGTTCTCTGCTGTCTTAAGCTTGTACCATTCTAAAAGAGATATAGTCCTAAGAGCCTTACTGCTAACAAACGAAACACTCTGCAGGAGCTGGCTTTTGGTTTGGCTACATTTATTTCAAACTGTGTTATTCTCTGCTAATTAAACTTTTGAAAAGGAACATAGCTGACAAGAAGTTCTGAGTAATTTGCTCGGTCCTTGACATTAGTCAGAAAGTCTCAAAGCAGAGGCCGCAGAAGGATACTAACCTCCGAGAGAAGAAACAACAGCCCTTAATTAGAGTCTTACCTCAGATGTTGTTGTGAGGGATGAGCTGAAGATATCAAAGATATCCAAAACATAGATGATTCCGGTGGTAAGCGATCAGTTCAGACACACTGTGGCTGGTGGATCCCTAGAGGCAAAAAGAAATGGAAGAAATTCGAGTATAGCTTGGAGACACAGATGCAGAGACTTGGCATTTGCCCTGTGGAATTCTTGGATGCACTTGAAAGGATGAAAGTGCAGTCTCTGTTTGTTTTGTGCCTGGAATGAACTGACACCATCATATTATCACAGACTCATTGGCAAATGGTCTCTTCCAATGTCTCCAATGTTACGAGATTACAAAATATGCAAAATGACAGATGGATGCTAAATGAATTGCCAAATCATTAACTGCATATTAATGATGCAGGCGTTTAAACAAAATTTAAGGGAAGAGACAGGTACGAAGTAAACCTGAAAACTGCTCCCATTTTCACAGCAATGGTGGCTGGGTTCTATCTTATTAGAGTTCACTGTTAGCCAAGGAGACACATTTTTTCAAAGCTGTCAGCTGCACATAAATTTCCCCTACTCAGAGCAGGAATTAATAATTCAGGGACACTTCACCCTGTCCCCAAACTTCAGTGGAAGTCTTTGAACGCATTCTTTAAGCAACAAGACTTACTCCCCTTCCTGGTTCCAACTAAAACTATCCTCCAGTAGAAATTGTCTAATGCAGTGTTTGTGGAGACTTGGTGACAACCCCTCCTTTTTTACCAAATGCTGTGTATAGAGATTAGTGCTGTTCACATCTACAGCAACTCTGGGCTGTGTAAGTGAATTACAATAAATCCACTACAAGACAGACTTAAATACCTCCCCCCCTCAACATCAGCTATAGATTTAGGCACACCCCAGTAGTAAGATGGGATGGGAAATATGGAAGGGTCAGTGGAATTGCCATGTCAATAAAAAAGGCTTAATTAAACATTTTAGAAGCAACATTACACAAGTCAGACTCAAACTGCTGCCTGGCATTGCAGCTCCTGGGCACCTAAGCTAAAGGGGTCTGCGCAGCCAGCCCCCATGGCCTCTCAAATTCCCCCCCTCCCTCCCCCCCCACTATCAGGACCCACACCACATCCCTGCCTCCCTGTTGCAGTGGGGAGCTGCAGAGCTGCTCCCACATTACAGCAGGCAGAAGCACTCTCCTGGCCATCACTGGAAATGAAAAGCCTCTGAGAAACAAACCTGGTCTTGGATGAAAACGCCACCAAGACTTCCTTGCCTCCGTTTTCCTACAAGAGGTGATAAATAAGCCAAAGACATTTGAAGGAGGAGAGGCAAAGCACTGCCTGTAACGGCAGTCTCCATTTTTCTTTTCCCTTGATGTGCTATGATACACAGCTACATATCTTCAGTTTCCAGGCTCAGCTCAGTGCTGTCTGCAGCTCTCTGCTCACCATCGGTGCTCTGCACAGTGGTGCAAGGACAGCCCAGGAGATATCAGAGTCAGCTCTGCTTGGACCTCCCACTGGCTCTGCTGCAGGCCTGAACAAAGCTAACCTTCAGCTGGAGACACCCAGATGTGTCCCAACTCCAGCATGTTCCCCAGCACCCCCAGCTGAGACCTCCACACTGGTTGTATGTGGAGATAGGAGACCAGGCAGCCAGGTCTGGCATGGTTGTCACCCCAGGCTCTTGCTGGCCAGCAGCACAGGCCAGTAGTCCCCACCAAAAGTAGCTGTATTGCTTCAGAAACCAGGCTCATCCCTGGCAACAGGATTGTCTTCCTTTCTTCCACAAACAATTTATATAAACTCAGCACTAACACATATTTAGCTCTGCACAACGCTTTCTGAGAGGCTCTGGAAAAGCACACCTTTGTGATTCTGCACAGTGCCAGGTCTTTGAGCAGCCTTCCAGTATTTGAAGGGAGCCTACAGGAGAGCTGGAGGGACTCTTTGTCAGGAAGTGCAGTGACAAGACAAGGGGTAACAGCTTTAAATTGGAAGAGGGGAGATTTAGATTAGATAGCAGAAAGAAACTCCTTCCTGTGAGGGTGGTGAGACCCTGGAACAGGTTTCCCAGAGAAGCTGTGGATGCCCCATCCCTGGAGGTGTTCAAGGCCAGGCTGGATGGGGCTTTGTGCAATCTGTTCTGCTGGGAGGTGTCACTGGCCAGGGCAGGGGGGGTGGAACTTGTTGATCTTTAAGGACCCTTCCAACCTGAACCACCTATGATTCTAAGCACAGGAGGCAGAGGGGTAGGATGGAGGTGTACAGAGCAGTCACCAGTGTCTCCAGACCTGTTATGCGAATTTTCAAGGTAGGGATTGCTTTTGGCTTTCTCTATGTGATTCCTTTGATTCCTTAAACATTATTGTTCTGGCCCAGGTCACTGGCACTATGTATCAGCACTCGCTAACAGTAACTGCATAGAAAAATCACAGCAGATAATGAAGAACTACCAGAAAACAATATATAGTCAGTTATTCAGTGAGACCCAAAATGGCAATTTGCTCGCTCCTAGTCATTTTGCAAATGTGTGCTGAAAATTTTAACTTTCATAGATGTAAACTTACATATATCAGTTTTTGCGTACAGCAGCAGCACTGTAAGTCTCTTTTACTTCTCACCTCACATACCACTGCATATTGCTCTTCTGAGCTGCCTGGCTCTTAGAAAAATATCTGTGCCCAGACTCTGTTAAGACTTCCTATTAGCCACACTGAGCCACCTCAAATACAAAACTTTGTAAAGTGATCTCAAACCGTCACCAAAAATAAAATTACACTTAATTATTCTGCTCTCTTGAGTTTCTGCCATGCCACCCAAACACTTAGCCTTCCCGTATGTGATGGGGAGTCTTGCTCTCACTATTGGCCTGAAATACACAGAAGAAAAGCCTGCTTTGAATCCTGCTCTCACTTGGCTTTAAAGAACTTGGTTAAGTTTGTTCCGGGACATGTCACCATGGTCTTTTTCCTTTTAGTTACCATGGCTGCCCGAGAGAGACATGACGTGACATCTGCAGTGCATGTGGTTCTCCTCCCCAAGTACCAGACCAAGAAAAACAGCCTGGCAATGAAGTCAGCTAATTCTAAATAAGTAGCACACGACAATTTGTGTGCACTTTGCTGCTGTTAAAGTAAAAACATTCAGAATCCTGCAGACGCTTCTACTCTTCTTTTTTTTCTGCAGGAGGTCCTATGTGTTTTTGTACATGCTCCATGAGATGGCCTCTACCCTTTCTCATCTCTTTTCTACTCTGTTTCCACAGCTTCCTAAAGTTATGGGATGGAAAGCAAACATGTAAGGGACATGTAGAAGGAAGATGGATAGTCAAATTCTGCCTGGGAAGGAGTGGGACTGACCCCCCCAGCAAACATTAGCTACTATCTTATTTTTCAAGAGCTTGGAAAAATGAGGAAAGAAAAAAAAATTACACAGGAAAACATCTGTACATCTAACCTTAATTATGGTAATGGATCACAAGTGGCTTCTGGCACTCAGTTTAAATATGTCACCCTGTCAAAGGCCAGATGAAGCACCAACTTCCAGCCTTCATTCAGACCAAGACAGGGTAGTAGTTGTGAAGCAGAGAGCCTCAGGAAGTCCAAAGTAGGAGGAGAGACCAACAGCTTCACAGCTCCAAGTGCAAGCAAGCTGCACACCCTGTTAAAAAGTCATCATACGCAGTAGATTCATCACATTGCTCTTTAAATGCATCTTTCTGCATCAAATGGTACTTGTAGTTAGGCTGTGTCATTTCACATTGCATTAAGCTATATCATGTCATATCATTTAGCAGTAAAATGATAGGCCATGACATACACATCATCTGGGGCATGTCACACCCTATATTTGCAATACTTAGTATATTTGATTTAAATATATGACTATCTTGTCCCTCTTTTTCACATCTTCCTTTTACTGAAGCTGATGGGGGAACCATATGAACGACTGTCAGGATAATCAGGACCCAGAAGCAGGAGGAAAGGGTGAGTGACAGTCTAGTTCCAGTGGCTTATTACTAGCAGCATCATTTCAGTTAACCTTGCACACTTCTAATTCCCCTTTCTGTCTGTGAAGCATCCCTTGTTGTCATAATGTCAGTGAATGCCACTAAGCCTAGATAGTCACTTGCAAAGTCTTGAATAAACCAAAGGAATAATATTGAATTTTATTAAAGCTGTTCAGCTTCTTCATTTGGTCACTTGCTTTTTGCTTTCTCAAGGACACCCTGAGGAATTTGATTGTTTTCTGCTTGACAGATAAGGTCTTTTCTTTCCTCGCCTAGATTAAAGTCTACATGGTGCATTCTGTTGATTAGCCCCAACCAATAATGACAACATAATACATAATGTATCATCTATATCTACATTTATGGTGACACAGTATCTACTTTGGTGAAGTCTTCCTCATCTAAGACAGGACAAAAGATTTCAAAACAGCCAGTCACTACGTACTGTAATAGCTCTATGAAATCTCTCCTCAGCACTTACCAGATCAATATCAGTAACTGGAAAGAAACTGGTCTGGAGCAAGACATGAGGATACAAATTTGTTATGATGCTGATGAGCCTTCAAGTGGAAGCCTGCTGCCAAGTCGGAGATGAGAAGAGACACGAAAGAGCTCAGACAATAAAGCACCATTTCCCAGACTACTAAAATTCAAGTGCCTTACTTCCAGAACACCTGTTCTTCAAAACTAATCTGCTCTTGGATGAAGACTTGCACAGAATTAAAATAAAAAAATACCTACATCACTCTGAGTCACAGTCACAATCAATCACAATGGACAACCAATAAAACGCAATATATGGTATCTTCACTTGAACACAGAATAAAATTAATGAAGATGCCTAGACCTGGCACCCATATACGATCATAAAAATATAGACAACCTCTCTTGTTAAAAAACAAACTCTGTATAGAATTGTATATTGCTGTGCACAGGCAGTTTCTGTGTTACAGTACAGCAATAATTTAGCTGCACACAGCAGCCCTGCCTGCCAGTTTATGGAGAATCTATAAGGATGCACAATACCCAAATAACATGTCAAGGGTTTTCAGATGGGCACAGAGGAGTAACTGGAATTGGATTTGGGATGCTCTCGCAGCCGGGCTCGCAGTCAATTACAAGGCACTTTGGAACGACACATGATCAGAACCTTCACTCCCACCTCCCCAACAGCCCGCTCTCAGGTACCCACCTCTGGAGTGGCTGTGGATGACATACTGTCAAGTTCCCTGCTCCCATTTTACCTGCTCAGAGCACCCCAGGGATCAAGGGCTGGAAAGCCCACCGCAGGATGGGATGCACCAGGCTGGAGGGTGGCGTCAGCGGCCACAGCTCAGTGCCAGGTTTCTCCTAGGGGCACGTGTGCAGGGAAGGTGACAGCCAGCGTTCTCAAGCTTTGTTACTTGGGATGCCCATTTACTCTTTTCAATTCTTAACTTCATATAAAACCTTTGACTCTGTAGTTCTGCGAGTGACCTTTTCATGCACAGATGAACACTGTTTATGTTATCCCCCCTTCTCTTCCCAATTTAACAAGCAACGCTCAGGGGGTGAAATGACCTCTGTAAGATCTGTTACCATTTAAGAATTAGAATACAGGAAATTACTCAGATTACGGTGCATGAAGTGTATCTGTATGTCAAACACGCTGCTTGCTGGTGCCAGAGATGAACATATATGGTATCTGATGTCTTGGACCCATTTCTCAAATACATTTCAAAGAGTGTGTTGGCAAACACTTAAATAAGCACATAAAGAAACAACACACAAACAGCGCAGCTGAAAGATGTTCTGAAGGAGCTCATGTAGCCACAAGAGTTTAGCAACCCCCATTTTTTTCTAGACCCATAAAATGTGCTAACTCTTCTCATACCTACATCAAGCCAACTTCTCGTACCAATATGCTTTAAAAAAAATATATATATATCACTAAATCTCTACTTTGGGATAGGCAGCCTCACTCAAGCCCACTTTTTCTTCCAGTTTCCCCTGCATCTGGGTCTATTTCTGAACATTCCCAACTGCTTTCTGGGGCAGCTTTGTCTTTGGGGTATGGGGCCTCCAAACAAACACCACCCCTTCCCCGGACACGGCGACTATAGTGGGACAGGATGGGAGGCACAGACAGCGACAGATTACCCCCAGCTGGTGAGACCCTAGTTGCCCAGTGCGGCCAGTGGTCCACAGGCAGTGGTGGTGAGAAGGGGAGGAGAGGGGCTGAATCCCAGCACTGGAACAGCACCACAGGTCAGCAGTGGCACCAGGCATTCACAGGGATGGCCTTGGTGGATTTCTCAGGGAAAACATCTCATCCAGAGGCACACCACAGCCACTGAACGCAAAACTTTTGCTAACTCAGCTTTGCGCTTCTTTAATATTTCATACTATGTACTTCAAGTCACTCATTTCTTGGGGATGTTTTTCCAGTGAACATTTTGTTCATTATCATTTATTACTTGATGCTCACAGGAGAGTTTCTCACTGCAGGGTCACCAGATTAAAAGCTGGAACATTTTCTGACCCAGGGTGAGCTCACCAGGTTAATTTTCATCCATGTCAAAGCGTCACAGCATCTTGAATCAACAGAGCAGTTCTGTGCCTACTGCTTAGTTCAGAGTTAAAAAGAAACCTGCAAGGTTAATGAGTAACAGGAAACAATTCATTAAAGTTTTGATACTGTAATGTTTCACAGCAATTCCACTTCCTAATAAATTTTACATCCCAAAGGAAGAACAAAACCATAGAAAAATGTGGGACAAATGTAACAGACTGGCAAGCAGGGAGGACTTCTTAGCACTGTCCAAGAATTTTGGCAGCTTTAACACACTTTGTGGAGTTCAGGTCTTTAATTGGAAGTGCTCATTCATTGACTTGCTTCCCTAAACATGTCTTTTCCTGACAAAATATTTCATAAAGATTTTGATATCTTCCCCTTAAAAATTCAATTCTGTATGATAACACCCTTACAACATCTGCAGATAATTTTCACATAACTTGCTCTGTACCTTTAAATATTTTTAACAAAGAAGTGTAACACTTGTATCTTCTGACACACACAGCGTTAGCCCTTTTGGAGACAAGATGCCAGACTGGACAGACATGACATCTGGTCTAAGGCAGTTTCTACAGTACCAACAAACACAAAGGAATTCCTGCATCCTGTGGTGGGCTCCACAATGAGTCCAAATGGTTTTTCTTTCCTTTTAAAATCAAAACTCTAGAGTCTAAATTAACTTCCCAAACTGAAAAATCCAGAGATCTGTTCTTTTAGCCTAACAAGGACTATCAACTAGAACATTAAAATTTTGGTTTTGACTTTCTCCATCTCCCTACTTCCCAGAGTCCTCAGAAAACAAAAAAAGAATGCCTCCTTCTTAACCAGTGAATAGCAAAAATATGAACGTGACAAGATAATGTGACAGCTCTTGCCATACAGTTGAAGGCTAGGGCCCCCAGCACAATTCTACTGAATATACAACATTACTATAGTTGCAGGTTACAACAATGAATGTATTTATTCATGCAGCCCTCATTGTGCATTTTAACGCATTGTTAACTGGCATTTAACTTCTGGAACAGCAGCTTAAACCTAGCCATTAAATTCATTTTAATTAAATGCTTGTGAATGCTTTTTGCTATTATATACAACACAGCTCCTGCTAATGAGCCGTTCCATCTAGTCTCCACAAAGCACCATCCCCTGCAGGAAGCCCCTCGCTGCTCTCTTTTGGGGAGGGTGTCAGTGCTAGGCTCTGTGCACAGGGCCTGGTTTCTCTGCTGCTGTGGGAGGACATCTCATTCCTCAGACTGTCAGTGCTCATCACTCAACACTGCAGGGGATCGGCATCACGTTCTCTGGGGAGGTGATGCATGGGAGGATGGAGCATAGTTCTCTTACTGCTGTAGTCCTCAGCATTTCTTTTCTCCTGCAACTCTTTCCCCTAAGGTTATTTCTTGCTTTCTGATAGGTTTGAACAGAGCTCCTGAGTATTTACATAAACTTAAAGGATACGACCAATTGCCAGAGGATTTAGATTTTGCTTTCAAAAAAAGCTACTGGCATGCTTAATGCTAGAGGCATACCTGTTGTCTTCCCAGACAAGCCCCAATGCACACACAGGAATCTGCAGTAGTAACTGTGATCACAGTCACCTTCTCTCCTCACCACCCTCCCCATAAATCTTCCTCGGAGTTAAGCACATAAGCCACTTAAGCAATATGGCTTTTGGAGGCTGTTGCCGTAGTACCTCTCCATCAACAGAGACTTCAGAACAGAACTGCCATTGTCACCAAGCATCATCATGTCTAGCCCACTCCTGTAGACAACCACACCATATAATGTTCATTGCGAAGCCATCTCTTTCCACCTGACAATTAGATCCCCCTCATTAATCCTACTGGCAGCTGCTCCCAAAACTCACTACATTTACGGCGAAAACTTCCTTCTACTCTCCAGAATTTATATTTGGCTAATACCCATGTGTACCTGTTTAGGTTTAAACAATTAACAGTGAGAACTTCCTAACATTTCCTTGCCTAAGTCACCTCTGGTGTTATGTAACTGTGCTGCAGGTCAGTTATATACTAGTAATTACTGTTTTTCTAATAAAATAAGATAGCTGTATCATAGAAGAAAGAGATTAAAAAAAATATTTTTACCTTCAGTGTGCTTGGTGCTAGGTGGGTGGAAGGCTAAAATACCAGCAAAGATACATGGGGAGAAAGAACACAATGGGTGGTGAGCAAATCCTAGATTCCTCACTGCAACCAGTTAAATAAGATCTTAGAAGTGTCACAGAATCAGACTCAGTTAGGTTTTCCATAAACTTGACAAATAAAACTCTGTCAAAATAAATTGAGAAACATTGTTTTCACATGCTTAATGCACTAATCTCTGTAACAGAGGGACTATTAGTGGGACAGTCATTTGTCTGCAGCTGCCAGAAAAACCAGGAAGTGGGAGAAATGGCATTCTCTGCTGCTAATGGATGGGAGAGACTTTTCTTGGTTAGTGGGAGAATGGAAGGAAGATCAACTCTTTGCCTGCAGAGACAAGCAATTACAGCAACAGCAATCATAACTTGCTGGAGAAAGCACAACAAACATGCCTACAGCTCACAGGAGCTGAGAATTCCCACTGTGTGAAAACAAACACACAGACAATATGTCACTGGAAAAAAGTTCGTTTGCCTATTTAAATAATCCTTAAATTTTACCACAGAAAGAGATGTGAACTGATGAAAACTCCATACATATTACTGAGCAGCACACCGAGGAGGGTTTTCCAAAGTCACCCTTTGGTGACAGTTTTCAAGATCCCAGTCTTGCAGCCAGGAGCAGGGAAACCCTGGGATCACCAGCCGGACCCACAGAGGTCCATGGGCATCGCTCTAAGTGCTTCTGTCTGCTCTGAGGTGGGCTCCCAACAGGTTGCCAGCCCAGCAGCATCCTTGACAAGAATTGACAAGAAACTGTTCCCGTTAGAGAATTGTGAATAAAAAACCCCAATGCCTTCCTATAGACTACCTTTATTTCATGGCATACCTATACTTTCTGACTGAGCAGTCCACTGGAAGATCCACCCCTCACAGATCCTGCTCTGAGTAGGATTCTTGCCCATACGCCGATCTACTGAATCAGAAGTTCCTAAATTGATGAGCACTTCGGGCACATTCAAGGAGAAAGAAAAGGATTTCAGACAAGCTTTTCAAAACTAGTTCCTGAGACGCTATTTCAAGTGAAGAGACATATCACTTCATTTTCCAGACCACTTATCCCACAGCTCCCACTGCGATGAGTAAGAATTTCTGGATGCTCAGCAATATTTTAAGAGCAGGATGCCTGATTTGGGAACAGATAAGCAATGCCAGCAAGAACGTGATGGCTCAGCAGGAGGTATGCAATACTGGGGAGGTGGCAAAATACTCACCCACTCCCATTCAGGGGTCAGCCCCCTCTTCAGCAGAAGCTCCTGGGTCTGGCATTTTCTGCAGCTATGTTCACAGCAGCTTTCTCTGAACCCAGCTGTGACACCCTGCAGAAGAAGAGGTTGCATGACTTGTCCACTGGCAAACTATATCAATTTATTTGGCAAGAGGCAGTCCCTTGCCTACAAACCCTGCTGTCCACGCCTTGGGCACATTGTGTGCATGCTGCTGCACACAGATTTAGGGAGTTTTAAGTCCCATGTGTGAATTCAGCCCTAAGCATCACAAATACAGTACTGAGGTACTGAGCTGTAAAGAGGTTGGCCTTGACCTTCCACTTTAAAGGAGAATATTTCATGAGCCCATGGAAAAAGAACAATTTCAGCCACTGTGGATTCAGCACATTATTTCTTTTCAAAACGCACTGACACAGAAGTTACATGCTTGGAGGGGAAAAAAAAAAGACAGGGATTTTAGCTGATTCAATTCCATACCCGATGCAATGAACAATCTTCTGAAAATCCAGATATTATTGTATGGAAAGCTGACAAGACCTAAAGAAGATGAGAGATGGACTGAATCTTTTACCAGTCTTAAAACCACCAGTGACTTATGAAAGAGAAGTTTTTGTTTTCAGACTTTTCAGAGTAAAAAGCCTGAAGGGCTAATTCATTTGCAATTTCTTCTAATAATCTAATTTAGATCTCAGACAAAGTTCTAGGTTATTACTTTTCAGAGAAATTACAATGTAATTGTTGTTGTTTTCTTCTACAATTGTTCTGATGTAGTTAAAGAAGATTTTTTCCAATAAGCTTTGATTATCTGAGAGATAATGCTTGAACTAACATAGTAGAAACAGAACTTAGCCTTCATTAAATGCCTTGATATTCTCTGTAGAGGCACTCATGCTAACATTGGAATTTTGCTAAAGAGAAACCTGTTTCTCTGTTGATTTTACATCTGGCTATATTCATGCATCAGCAGTATGAACCAGACAACAGAACTATTGCTATTGCGCCAATAAAGTACTTTCTACACTTTTATTTGGAAGCTCGTATCTTCAGCAAAATACTATCACTTTTTTGGAACATGTCAACATATTCTCAGGTCCTTCGATGAAGACTACAAGATGCAACTGCCAGATACTGCTGTCAAGGTATTTATTTAGTGATTTCATTGGCTTTAAAGAGATTGTGCTAGCCACTGTTTTCACATTGCATATCAAATATCGACTTTGACAAATACACTTGGTAGACATGATTGCACCTGGAAGCATGGGCTAAAACATAAAAGTGTGCACTTCGTAAGAAAATCACAATACTTCAGCAGAAACACAAGTCTCCAGTCTTGTTCCTACTCCTCTAAGCTTGGAAAGCAATTAAGCTTCATAAAGTTTAATTTTAAAGTCTCAATTTAAAGTTTCAAATTTCAGTGTTGGGCTTTTTTTTTTTTTTTGCAGAAGCCAGCATTTTGATGACCAGTTTTAGGAAGAAGTCACTGGCTGAGCAAGCGTGCGCACTATCATCCATACACCCATGTAGTAAACTGTGTTGGGGAGTTTCGAAACTGTCTTCCACTATTTGTGTGCAACTGCAAAAGTTTGGATAATTTTACTCCAAGCTTTTCACCTCTGTGGATGGGGACTGTCCTCTGGAAAAAGTCCTAGCAAGGGCTATGTCGGATTTACAATATACAGTAGTATTTCCACAGACTTAAATCATGAGAGTTCCCACAAGACAGTGACCTATGTTTATGGAGCTGAAGATTATGAACTATATATTTTATTATATAACCATCTGAGCACCATATTGTAGTAAGAGCTCTGCATTGCCATGAATCACTGCGGGAATGGCTGAGGAAATGTACAGGCTTCTCTCCTTCAGGGTCAAGAGTACATTCCTCTGTGACCCTTCATTTTAACATGAGGCAAGGATGTAAAATGCCAAAGGCTCTTTTTCCACTGACTTGAGTGGAAATGGTCCACAGTTTATTAATCAGCAAGTAATTCCACTATCAATCTAGCATCTTAAAACTGGAAACCACCTACAGAGAACAGACAAGTATGAGCCAACTTTAAAATGCAGGTACATAAACACACAGAGTCTGCTATTCAAAGAGAATAGCTTTAATAAAGCTCTTTTTCTGAAACATATTCCTTCTGTTGCCTGAATGACTGTGGTCTTTTTTACCTTAACTATCCTGCCCAGTGAATTAAGGCAATGTAAATTATTCAGGTATGTCTTGTTGTGAATCTTTAATGAAGACCCTCTGTAGCAAAAGGAAAAAAAAAGCTGGACACGTAGTTTTGTCCATTTTGCAAAGGCCTTCCTTAAGTCTACTAAAATACAGTGCATTTTATTAAAGAGAAATCATAAGATTAATGTCTCATTTGACTCTGGTCTGTACATTTCTCAAATATGAAGAATAACTTGGACAAAACATTGGTTTTACTGTCAGATTTTTTACAATGAGAAATCTGGAGTGCATGGTATATTCACAGGATGCTTGAAAAAGCCTAGAAATCGTGTTTTTCAGTTTAAAAAGACAGGCAGACTTTGTAGCATCTCATTTCACGAACAAAAATAATATCTACTTTCAGCTACAGTAAGAATCTTGGAATAACCAGAGGAGTTAGGTTTTTATGTATTTCACCTGAGTCACAAGTATTTTTCAGTGAAGAGACAACTGATATTGTGCTTCCAACCAGTGAATATAAATGCTTTGGAGATAGAAGATATTGAAATAAAAAAAATTAATGTTTAATAACTAAATTTTCTGAAATGCTTAAAATCATTTATTATTCAACATTGCTGGTTCAATTATTTAAACTATGACGAAGTCCCTGTTGGCGGGTCAGCCCCACAGTAGAGTGTTTGGGAGCCCTGTACAGGGTCTGTCCTTCTTTCACACCTTGAATTCAAATCACAGGGTGTGTACCCAGAGCACCTATTCCCTACACCTGAGGGCATATCTCTGCTCTCCTGCTGCCCCAGGCCAGTCTTCTCCCAACACCTTCACACTCCTGGGTCGCTGAAAGAGGTGATGGTGTCATAGAATGGTTAGAGTTGGAAGGGACCTTAAAGATCATCAAGTTCCAAACCCCCTGCCCTGGGCAGGGACACCTCCCACCAGACCAGGTTGCTCAAAGCCCCATCCAGCCTGGTCTTGAACACCTCCAGGGATGGGGCATCCACAGCTTCTCTGGGAAACCTGTTCCAGTGTCTCACCACCCTCACAGGAAAGAATTTCCTCATGATATCTCATCTAAATCCCATGTCATCTCTCATAGGACATCAAAATAGCAGGGCAGTGCTCACTGTGTCTGCCCACAAGACCCGGCTTCTGCAAAGCTACAGCTTGTGCCCACAGCTTGCAAGGAAGCAAAAGTATATGCTCAACAGGCATGTGGTTTAACGTTAATAAACCTGAGCATTGCAGCTCCCTGTGCTGGCTCACGCTGCTTCATCGTACGGGAGACAAGACAGAAGGCATTCACATGTGATATGAACTCCTCCCAAGCACATCTCCAGTGATGGCTGCAGTGTTACACCAGGACAAGGGGGTTCTGTGTCCTGTGCTGCTTGCAGGTTAAGGTCTACCAATGCCTGACACATGTGTACACCTTGGAAACTCTACCTTAATCAATCAGATGCTTACTTATACTAGCAGGAAACGTAGGCTTGAATCTTATAAGATTTTTTTGTTTTGTTTTGTTGAAGCTTATGAAAGAAAAGGTTTGTCTGGGAATGTAAGTGCTCCCAACAAGGCTTCCAGAAATAGCAGCCCTCTTGTTTCAAACTGGGTAACTAAGGCAGTGATTTATAGCAACTCACTGTATTTTCTTGAAAAAGCTTCGAAGTGAATCATCTGCTGCAGCACCAGACTGAGCTGAACTTTGTTCTCAGATTCTTCAAAGTCAGCTGAAAGAGTAGGTTTTTGTGCCTTTTTTTCTATTATTATTATTTAAATGGAACCATAAGCTTCAACATATATGTCCAGCCTTATTTTGATTAGGTATCAAAATAAGGTGGATTGTTCCTCAAAAGAGCTTAGCAGGGTGACATTTAAACAGACAACATCTAAATGTTTTTTTAAAAAAATCTAACAAACATCTATAAGCTTAAATATAGCTTTATGCTTTTAGTTGTAAAATATGATTGTGAGGACTTGAGATTTTCTTCTCCTGGGTGGGTGGCCTAGTTGCAAAGCTATAAAAAGTCATTTATTCTCTTGGTCTGGCCCAATTAATATTTAATTATGTCAGGAAAAGTGGAACAGCTTGAGTGGAAGGACTTGAGGGTCCTCACACAGCCCAGGGTAACCCAAACTTACAAATTCATGTGGCACAACAAAAGCAGTAGCTGAATCTAAGTCTTCTGCATCCTAAGAAAATGCTCTGACTGCTAAATTGCTGGATAACAGGTAACAAACAGTGTTACTTCTTTTGTCAGCTGTATTTGGTGCCGAGACCAAACCACTAGGTTTGCTCTGAGGCTTGGGATCTTTTGAGAAAAGGAAGACAGACTCTCAGTCTGTGAATGCTGGCGAGGGTTAAATGCAAGAGAAGTACCTACCTACCCGCAAAATTGCCAAAACAATGCACATCCACAGGTGCAGAGAGTGCTTCAGTCCCAGTCAGAGTACTCTTAATTTAGGATTTCAGCAGCTCAGTGACATCAGGCACCAAAGACCCTCTCTGATCTAACCCCTGATCTGGGGTTGGATTTTGACTCAACAGTCTGAAGTGACAGAAAGGGGAAGAGAAAATGAATGCATTTTTCAGCGTACCTTGTCTTCTAGCTGCCATTCAATGTTTCACATCAGGTGTTTTATATGCTGGATGTTACAAAGAGAATTGCTTTGTGTTTTTGTTATGTCTAAAGATGATTTTTTTTTTTTAACATTTGCTTTTGTCTCCCTCAATTCAAAATGCATGCTTCCTGGACTGAAAAAAACCCATCCTCCAACTGATGTAAGAGAAAGCTTTTCTAGTTCCCATAATTTTTTTGCAAATCCAGCTTGCAATTCCTAAAAAATGTAAAGCTCTATTTATGCTGCTATTTTATACTGTACCTGAAAGCTTTAGGCAGCCAAGGGCTAAGGTGAACTAACTCAGTTTTCTCTGTTGTTCAGAGAAAATGAAATGTGGATGTAAAGGACTACATATTAACCTGATGGGCCTATGTATAAGAATAGCCCCTGAAGCCGAACAAAAGCCCAGGTGTTGAAACAGCACAATTCTAACCCCAAGGCAGACTCTGGGACTTGGGTTCACATGTTCTGACCATCCATCAGGCAGGGAAGGCAAGCACGGAGCACAGGTGGAAAGAAGAACTGTGCCTGTTGGCAAGCCAGCATCCCCCTTTAAAGCTGCCCAGGAGGAGTGAGTTTGTGATACCTACAACCCTTGTGTCCCACAGGGTGGCACAATCCACGGCACCCAGATCTCTCACACTGGGAGCTCAACTCTCAAGCTCTTGTCCCAGATCTGCTTGAGCCAAAGTCTACCTTCAGCTTTTTTTGTCAGTAGTTCTAAAGACTTTCATTTCTCTGCCCCAGAGCTTCCCCATATCCTGCACACCTGGGCCTCTCATTTCGTCTGTCTCACATCTCCCACTCCCCTCTCTCCCAAACACCTTCCTGGATGGCTTTGTACCCACCAAAACATCCCTTCGCTTTCATTTCTTCCCTCTTTACAGCTCCATCTACAGCCAGACAGACTCCCCACTCTCTGTTTCAGGGCCACATGACCTGTTCTACTTACCTTGACATGATTATTGACTTTGTGGTCTCTGCTGTCCCTCATCCGAGCTCCCACCAGCATTCTTCTAACCTCCAACCCTGGCCACCTGGGCTCACATCTTCCCAGGTCTGCGTACAGAATGCTGCTCTGTCTTCTGCTTCTGGCAAACATTTTCAAAACCTCAACACAGGCTACACTTGCCCAAAATCTGCCTGGCTTGGCTCTAAAGAGATCAAAAATAAGCCACATCCAAGAATTATAAGATATATGGCAGCTGTAAAGATCTGCGAGTATGAATTGGATGTTAGGCCCCCAAAATCAAAGAATCATAGTTAATAATTTAATAATTAAAAAATAGGCAACTCCAGGTCTAGCTTCCCTGCAAGTGCATGTGAAATCAGGTTTCATTTCCACAGAGCACCCAGTTATATCTGAAAATTATTGGATGACATTATAGGGGTATTTATATTATAAATCATGTGAAGAACCTTGGTGCTTTAAAATGTGATATAAATATCAATAAGCCATCATTATAGTGCCAAGCTGGAAGCAATGCACATGGGTTTGCAGCTGTCACAGCTTAGTTCCTGGGAACAACCGCTTAATATATGTTAAAGAACTCCCTTTTGCCTCAGGAGTAGCAGATACAGAGTATTTTTTAACTTCTTTATCATGTGTTGCACATTTCTCAGAGCTCAGGACTGAAAATGAATTATCCGTAGCAGCAGGATGTTCAATCAGCCCTGAAATCCAAGTGTGCTACCACTTGTGTGGCCATCACGACTGACCATACTGACCACTGTCACATCTCCCTGGATGATGAACCCTCAGTATCACGAAGTACAAATTACAGAACACGTTTTGCAAGTGCAAGGTGGTGGTGCCCAAGGCTCACAATGTCGGTTGTCAGACTGGTGGCACAAATCACAAACAGCTTAAAAGACTGTCTTATAAGAATAATATTCGTGCACTGTAAGTGTTGTTCATATTAATACTTAGTCAGCAGTTAAGGATGTCCCACATCCTGCTGATCTACACCAGTTTGGGGGTTTTCCTGCATTTGGCAAACCACAAAGATATCTGAAGAGCTCAGTGATTTTAACTATACTCTTGTTAGTACCTGCAGGAGAGTATTATGTCTTGATTTTAATGGATCGCATCTCCAGTCCTACCTTCCAGTAGTTTTATTCATTATAATAATTTTTACCATTATTTTCCTCCTTTTTAGAATTTATAATTTCTATTAAGATGATGAAGTACATATTTGGTGATATATTTAACAGGCCTGTCCTCAGATTGCTATCAGTGTTAGCATTCTATGTTCAGTTAGGTTAACTCATTACTCAATACTTATGGTAAGCAGTAGATCAGATTTATTCTTTTCCCAGTATGAAGAATACAGACATCTCAGGAAACAAAGAGGGAAGGAAGGAAAAGGTGACACATACTTCATTATGGAGACTGCAAGGCATCTAAATGTTTTTAATGCTTTTACCCACTTTTTTGAGAAAAGGGACACTCTGAATGTCTGCATATTTGGAAAGTTGCTACTGAGCTATTAAATACATTCATACAAGTTTTGCTCCTTCTGAGAATACCATCCTTACGAAATATGAATATCACCCAGTGACTCTAAAACTGTTCTATGAATTGTCTGTTATCTAGAGTCAAATTTTCAAATATTCATGCCACAGAGCTGGACAGACATTTCAAAGAGGCCTGATGCTCGTGCAAGTACCTACTTGAAAGCCTGAGTTTTAGAACAGCTCATCACCCAGCAGCTACTAGAGCCTCCAGCAGCTCACATCTTCAGCTGTATCTGAAGCCATTTGTAATACAGTGTCCATCTCAGGACACATTTGAGAAAGGCCCAGCTCTGTGCCTGTGCAGTTTCCCAAGGCTACATTCCCAATGCTATAAAAGGCAGACACAGACATATACAAGCTTCCCTGTAATTAGAAACTTTATGGATCTTTATAGCTGTTTCATGTAATAGTTTAGTAAAGAACTGAATCGATAGAGAATTTTTATGATACTCCTAGGGCCTGCATAGATTAAAGCAGTAAATATTTCATTTTCTTTATAAACGTTAGCAGGAATAAAATGCAGTGAGAGGCAGTAAGACTCAAATATGTCATTCTTTGTTGGAGGCACACACTGTTCTGTCATGTTTGTGGAAGTCAGGACAGTCGGAGCAGCAGAGCCAGAAACAAAGCTAAGCTTCTGCTCCGACTTCAAACATGACTCTCCCAAAGGAAATGGTCATCACACTTTGTCCCACCACAGCCAGTGACCTCTTCCCACTGCCACCATTGCCTCACCAACCGCTTTTCCTGCGCCCGAGCCAGCTCCTCCTGGCTCCCGCTTCTCTCTCTGCCCAAGGAGAGCTGTGGGAACGCTGGTGGGAAGAAGGGAGGTCAGCTGCAGTGGGGACTGCTTCCCAGGCCGGGCAACTACAAAGGCAACTTCTGCCCATGAACTACTCCAAGTAGGAATGAGAGCCTGGGAACACCTCAGAGATCATTTTCCCTGCATCTCTAGCATATCAGGAACGTTTCCCCCAACTCTTCTATAGATGCTCAGAGATGGAATTTAAGCTGGCACTAGCATCATGTCGTTCGAGAGTAATTCTATCAGATTTATTATATCTGAGCGCTTCAGTAAATATTTAAAGAATCTGATTGCAGCATATAGGGATCTAAGAGATTAAAAAGAAATAAATTACCTTACATTAGCAGATAATATTATTTACCCAAGATAATTAAATCAATTCAGTTAATCACTAAATCAACTAAATTTTCATTACCATGACATACTTAAGGAGTATAGGTAACGTTTGGTTAGAAATGTTAAAGTAATAATACTAACAAAGGTTGGTTGTTTGAGCTAACATGTAGTAGTATTAAAACACACAAAGTATCCTTGCCCTTAATCTTAGACAAAAGTCAAGTTTGCACTGCTGGAGGGAAAAGTACTCATTCAGTTGTGTAGAGAAAAGTATAGTTTAAAAATATTTACCTCTTTACCCTCTACAAACATTAAATAAATATCACAGTGCCCTCAACCTCATCACAGGTGGGAAACCAATGCCCTGCATCATGTGCCTTCCAAAGCACATGAGGCCGAAGCTTCTGATGTTTTATTTGATATTTCACTGGGCCCCCTTCATTTGAGTGCTTACAGTCATTTAATTGTTCCCTGTCAGGGTGTTCAGGATACTCAAAGGTGATTATATAAAAAGGTGGCTGGTCAGAATCATTTTACTGACAAAAAGCTGGAAGACCTGTATAGCACACTGACAGCCAGGGCAGAATGCTCAGAGGAATCAAGTCTGAGAACAGACAGACCCCTGTCAATACTAGTAGGAAAAAAATAAGACTTTTTTTTCCACATGAAACAGTGCCACTGTATGGCTCCACTTCATATTTTGTTTGCTGTCTGCACCTCTCTGTATCTGACAACGTCTCTATGCTGCTCTCCTTGCACAGATGCTCTGTGCTCGGGAGAAAACTCCGGCAATCCCTGTAACTGCAGGCAACAGCAATACCCCCAGGAGTCAGAGCTTCCCCTCACTGCTCCAGGCAGCTGAGCCAGAGCTTTCTCAGGAAAAAGCTGAACTTCTGCAATTTTGCTGTTCCTTTCAAGATTTAACTTCCTTCAATCAGAGGCATTCACTGGAAATACTAAAACTGTTGCTCCTCAACAGCATCTCTGTAGCAACTGATTGCAACAAAGGGAGCTTATTCTCAGTTAGCAGAGGGATCACAAACGTTAGTCTCCCAATCTCACTGCTTGCAAGCGGAAAGCAATCCAATTTTTATTGCTGACCACAAAAAAGCCTTAAAATTAAACTTTTATAATATTTTATTTTATGGTTACTAATAAAATGAATTAATAGCTTTTTTTTTTTCATAAGGTATGAGTACTCTGGGCACTTTTTTCCCCACATATAGTATCAGTATATTTTTTTTTTCTGTTAACATCTCTATATCTGTCTGTATTCTTCCAGAGAAACAGAAATATGGTCTGTCCATCAAAGGCAATGAAAAAAGTGGTGCAGAGGGAAGTAGATGCAAACATTCGCTTAAAATCATGATTAATTTATGTCATCTACTGGTCACTGCCTGTTAGAAACCTTCCTTCCCCTGTTCTGGTCCACTGGGACTGTTAATGTCTTGCAATTGTCAGCTTGAGAACCACGTGTATGCAAAAGCCTTGTATTTTCAGTCTAGATGTGTTGATCCAGGTGGCATCCCTTAAATTTCCATTTACTGGGAGTCCATCCAAGAGGAGATGGAAACCTTCTTGGCCAACTGCATTGCAGGAAATGGACCACGAGTGAAAAATCATGGCTGAGCATCAGTGAACAGCAGATAGCGGAGCTTCTGTGAGACCGGAATGCAAAAGGTAGGAGGGATGCAGGAGCTGTGAGAGCTGGAGACTTGTCAGGACATCAAAGGGCTCTACCCCAGATGTGGAAAGCAAAGCTCTCATGCTTGCTCTGTTTTTATTTGCGGTCAATGTTCTTGGGTATAAAGCAAAGTCTTACCTCGGTTACTTTGAAAACAGTGGATTGTCCCCTCAGATGAACTGGGGGAGAGCTACATTTCAAATCCTTAACACTTGCAGTTTACATTCATCTTTCATAGCTCATCCTTGTCAGCACTTCCCATATTCTCTGTTCTAGTATATAATGTACAGTTTCCATTCCTTTAGTCTTAATCATCTTTAGTGTGTAATTTTCTTAGGTGCTTATCTACATTTTCATCTCCCTGCTTTGCCTAATTACCTGTCCCTTTCCCTCAGATGGTTCTTTTATTCCCTTCTTGCTTTTCAGAATCATTAGCATTGCATTATTATTCTTAACAGCAGTATGTTTATTATGCAGTGTTTGCAAATAAATAGAGAACTGAACTTCTGGCTGTATTTACCTAAAGCTAAAAGGAGAAAATGCTATGCGGGTTGAATTCTCATTTACTTGCTTATTTTTGGAAGGAAGAATTTTTAATGACTTTAAAGACTTCTGCTTTGCATTCAGCACTTTTTATAGCTTTGGCATTTCAAGAAATGATGGAAATATTTATCAAATCATATCATTTGAGTACCAAAAAATGTACTAATATTCAATCAAATTTTCTTCTTTCCTGGCTACTGCTCTTTTCCTTAAGGAAATACTTGTAACTAAGGCAGATGACTGAAATGATTCTGACTAAAACCTGACATTCTGCCTGGGAAGCACTTCTCGCTAGTTCATGCTTGGATCTGTAAACTTCATTAAAGGATGAACCTACCCACTTGGTTTTTTACTGCTGTAACACATTGGGGTTGTTAGTTTGTTTTTCCTCTTGTTTCCTCCTGGCTGTGTGGCTACACTGCCATTGGGTAGGAAGACTAAAGTGATGTCTGACCCTTCTCCCATTCAGTTGAAGGGCAAACACTCCTACAGATTACAGTGAAAGCAAAATTAAAGTCAGTCAGCTCCCCAGCTAGGCAAGCGTGTAGCTGTGCAGTAGTCACATTTAAGTCAAAAGGCCTATTGAGTGCACAAAGTCCAGCACAGACATCTCTACCTGATCGAGGCCCAGTCTGCCTGCTGATCCAGCACCTACAGATTCATCCGGTCTTTCTTCTGTAGAAGCAGCAGGAAGGTGGAAGCTGTTGGAGTATACTACTGCTTTGTGCTCATTTAAGTTAAAACTGGCACATGCCATTGTGGTTTTGTGTAAGCTAGTCCTTCTTCCTGAGAGCCTAAGCACTGACTGCCGTAGCCACCACAAGCTCTCAGCCAGGCTCTATTCAAAACATTGACACAGAGAAACTCAGCCTTTGATGAAAGAAAAGGACATTCTCTCTTCCTCTGGGCTAGGCAAGTAGCGCTTTTAATTAGTCCAGGGAAACAGGGAACTTCTTCCACTAAGGAAGGTCCAGGCTGCCCAGGTCTTTGTTAACTGCTTGCTCCCTGACTCCATTTCCCTTTCTCCGCTGGTCTCCATTGAAAACCATCAGCTGTGAGTTATGCCCCTTGGCCACTCTCATCCCCTCCACTGCCACACATTGTCATAACCTGGGGTCTGCTGACAGCCCCAATCTTTAGGTCCCTTCTATTGCTTGTGTTTGTACAAAAAAAACCACTGGTTAAGGCATAATAGGCATGAAGTGACCCCAACATCTCAGTATTGCTCCAAAGGTAATTTGATTTGTTACGTGCCACCTTCTTCCTTTGCCACCAGTATGTAACTGTTTGAATTCTAATGGGAATCCTGGGCCTTGCCTGTTAAACGGTGTCTGTGACTTCAGGACCAGGCTGTACTGTGAGATGTATGGTTTCATGAATGCAGGATGCATGGCCTTCCTTGCACAAGAGCAGAAGCCCAGGCTGCAGCTGGGGCCACAGAACCAGCACAAGTCCAGCTGCCAAAGTCCCAGGCTCTATTAGCTCTTAGGATCACATCTCACTGGGCACAGGCTGAAACACCAGAGTCACAATTAGTGCTTGTTCTTCTAAGAGGCACCACTGAGCACAAAGCTGCTGCTTCTATCATTTCTTATTTTTTCCTTGCTTTATTCTTTATGTCGGAGACATTACCAGTCAGTGAATCCATTAAATCATACAGGAGGCAAAGCACTTACACACCAACCTTTCCTTGAGAAGCTACAGTTGTGTTTTATTAACAGCACTATTTCAGTTTCATAAATACTTAATGAAGTGACCGCCTATAGCAGAAAGTCACTTCAGAGCTAATTGTTGCTGTGGCCAAACCGCCAAGATGCTTAGTATTTGCTTGCAGCGTCACATTACAGTGAACTTAGCTGACAAACTGGTTATTGAAGTATTGGAAACATCTCCTCAAAACCAGTGATTGTTTAGTTAGTACAAGTACCTCTGGAATGATGTAGACCAAGAGTCTATTGAAATACTGCATGAAAGAAGAGTCAAGGTAACGAATACATCTTATACAGTAAAACTAGACACCATACGCTCTGAGGCAAAATGTCAGCAACAATTAATTTGTACCCATTTATTTCCATGGGAGCAGCAGAAACCTAAAGTTACCCTGCCAGCTGACTGGTAGGGCAGTGAGCTCCAAACCAGAAGGTGCAAGAGAAAGGAAGACAAGAGGAGGCTGCTGATCTCAGGAGAGCCTGAGCAGTACCCGGAGGGATGCTGTGAAACGCACCAGTGGTGCCAGCAGGAGCAGTGCAGAGCGGCCGCTCCTCTGAAAGAAGCAGGGGCAGCAGCATGTGCTCCGCTCTTCTGACGCGGGGCAACACAGAAAGATGACTGCAAGAGTAAAGTAGATAAAGAGCACATGCAACTAAGGTACTGAAGAAGGAAAATAGTAAAACAGCATCTAGACGAGACGAGGATGTGAAGCCTTGCAGTCAGCTTCTGATTTGGACAGCCAGAGAGGAATTTCTCTCCAGGAAGATCAAATAATGGTACGTGTTATCTTTGTACGATGGTGAGACGCATTGACACAACAAGTTGTACATCATTTTTTCCAAGATAATCCTTGCCATGTATGTATTCCCATACCTAAAAGAAGGGCACTAAAACCTAAACTGGAGGCCGCACGTTTTCTTCTTTTTTCCCTTTTATTCCCAACTGTTATTGTTAGTGACCTGGGCTGCACTGTTCACTTTGCTTTGCCCCTGGGACAAAGCCTGACTGATGGCCTGAGAGGATAAAGGTGAGTATCAGAAGCTAAAAAAAGCCTCATGTTTCAGCAATCATCCTGGGTTTTATACAGCAGTTCCAAAATTACCTCCTCGCCTGAAGTTTCCTCACATCCACTCAAAAGGCATCACTAAAGATGTCTTGATCCCCCCCCACAGGTTCAGAGCCTAGAGCAGACTGGCCATACAGAAAATCCCGATCCATAAAAGCCAGGGGAGAAAATAAGTAGCAGATACTGACCTACTGGGGCCTAAGGCTTCCAAAACTCATCATCTGTGAGATGGGTGGACTCCAGATATCGTGATTCACCATATAGGGCCTTAGCTATGACTGCTAGAGATTTTTTGCTATTTCGATCATTACTTTCCCCTGCTACACTACACAGTGAGTCAGAATTCATGCCTAAAACAAGAGGTGAGTCACACCAAGAATCACTTTCCCAAACCTATAAAAGTTAATTTATTTATTTTCCTTTTCAGAGAGTCTTGCTGACCATTCCCTGCTGTTACAAGCTAAGTAAGTCAGCAGTTTGACAGGGTTATTTCAAATATTGATCCAAACAAAATACATATGCTGAATCAAACAATAGAAAAACAGAGGAGGCATGAGAGACCTCAGCACCGAGATGTGATTTACAAAGAAGCTGAAGTTGCAGAGGAAAAGAAGCCATGTCAGGTCAAAGTCTGGTGAGCTGTGAGGCTGCAGCTCCCATTCTCAAAGGGTTGCCTACAACAGGCAGTCTTAAAGAGTAGTGGATTTCATCTCCAGATATAACAGAGATTAAAACAATGAAAGCTATTAGAAAATATAAAGTGGCATCGAAAGACTCTCCTTGAAGGAAAAGAATGTGTGGTTGATTGAAGGAAAGTTTAGTTGGTGATTATGGCATGTTGACTACGTTCAGATATTTAAAATGACAAAAAAGCATATGAGAAAATAATCCATGTAGTGTTTTGTGTTCATGCTGTTCCATTCTGTTATTCATCACATTTTTATCTCAACTGATAAGTTAGTTTTTAATTTTTCAAACATAGCTTATGTCTTGCTGTGGAGTTAGGCATGGAAGAATACTGTTGTGTGTATGGGCTCTAAGAAGCATACTCTTATCTGTATTGGGAAATTCCCTTGTAGAAGAATCATAGAATAGAATCATAAAATCATAGAATCATTCAGGTTGGAAGAGACCCCCGGGATCATCGAATCCAACCATCATCCCCACTCTACAAATTCCTCTCCTACAGCAGATCCCCCAACACCACATCTAAACGACTCTTAAACACATTCAAGGACAGCAACTCAACCACTTCCCTGGACAGCCTATTCCAGTGTCTGAAAAGGGTGCTAGGGCTTCCTGCCTACACAAGCACTCAGTAGAGTTATGAGGCCAACTCACTGCAAGAACAACAGCTACTTGATGCTTTCCCTTATTTTTTCACTGTTGAAACGGAGACTTATGCTCTGTAGTGGAGAACCTACAGGTATTAGAAAATATTTAAACAAACAGGACATAGACAAGTCCATGGGACCTGATGGAACTCACTCTTAAGCACTGAGGGAGGCGGCCAATGTCATTGCGAGGATACTCTCAATTATCTTTGAAAGGTCACAGTGATTAGGGGAAATTTCTGAGGGCTGAAAGAAAGCCACTCTTCCTCTTCAAGAAGGGTAAGGAGGAGTATCCAGAGAGTGAGGCTGTCTCAGAGAGCCTCACCTTGATCCCTGGCAAGGAGCAAGCCCAGAGAAGGGGATTAAGGGACTGGAGCATCTCAAGTGAGTGAACTGGGACTGTTCAGTCTGCAGAAGAGAGGGCTCAGAGGCATTTTATCAACATGTATAAATACCTGACAGAAGAGTCTAAAGAAGGTGAGCCAGATGCTCCTCAGTGGTGTCCAGGGAAAAGACAAGAAGCAACTGACACAAACTGAGTACGTGAAACTGTGAGAAACGTGAGAAAAACACACAAACACTTATTTTACTGTGACTGTGGTCAAATCCTGGAACAAATTGCTCAGTGATGTTTTGGAGTATTCATATTCTAAAATATTGAAGACCCAATGAGACATTCTCAACAATCTACTCTATAGAGGTCCTTTCCAGCCTCCACGACTCATGATTTTGGATTTGTTAAACCTGAACATTTTCATTCAGACTAGAATCTCCTGGGTTTATTTTTTTAAGGGACTTTCTGAAGATTTGAAAGTTCTTTTCAAATCTCTGGTGATCTTTAAAACTGAGTATCTTAGATTCCTTAGATTTTGAAGGTCTGCATTCTGGCTTGTCACACTAAAGATTACCTTTTTCCAAAGCATATTCCCCCCACACCTCCCTTGCCCCAATCACAGGGTATGCATAATGGCAAGCAAGAAGTTAGATGTGATCTAAGTGGTCTGTCACTTCCCCACGTTGTTTATTGCTTTCTTTTCTAGACTTTTGTGATGCTGCAATTCTTGCCAAGTCTCCTACAAGACAACTTAAAATACCAGACTTCTAAAGGTTTTTAAGTGGTCTTTATATATCAGCAAGTTCATCATAATGACACACTGATAGGTTTTCTTTTTTTAAGTATTTGTATTATAAACCTCAAGATAGCATAGGGACCCCCAGCTATATTCTTTTCTTTGACTTAATATAGAATTCATTAATTCCCATTACTTTAAATGAATGGGCTCTTGGAAATCAGCGTATCTCCACTGAAGTCAGAGGAATTACACCAATTGGCTTTAGAACATGATCCGACTATTAATCCCAGTGCAACAGAATTTTAGATTAAGATCTGAGCATGCAGGTCTTTGGTGACAGCCAAGAGCAGTCTGATTAAAAGCAATTCTGACTTCACTCCAAGGCACAAAACTTTATTTCAAAGACTTCTCATGAACCTAAGGGCTTACAGGTGTACCTGGCCACTCAGTAGTTTCAAATCATTTAAAAATAAATCCCCTGAGCTTCCCTTGGCCTTTAATAGGAAGATTGGAAATATGGGCTACAGCATCTGACCCCATTACAAAATCTAAGTGATCAAGTTTTCTCTCATTTACAGTTTTTAATATTACTGTGCCTACACTACTACTGCTTCAAGGTTTTTCTTCTAGGTTTATAGATGCCAGTCATGAGATCATGCTTATTTGTTTTTATGGAACTGGTTCTGCACCCAGCCTCTGATGTTACCCCACTGTGTATATCCTTAGAGAACAATTACTTTCCCAGAGTAAACCAGCTAAGTCTGCTTAGTCTCCATTTATAATACAGGTTTTCCACTCCCCTAGTGCCCTAGTAGCCTTTTTCTGTACCTTTTCCAGTGTGACTTACCCCTTTCTGAACACAAATGACTAGAATTATTCATAGTTTCAGTTAACTCAGGACCTTGCACATAGCCTTATCTCCAGTGGAAAATATTGCCTGACATTTTCGGTCCACATTCATCTCGCTTACAGTGACAGTCGTCTTCTGATGAAGGAATATATTTACGCCTTGCTTCTCCTTTTTCTTTTTCAAATGTAGAGCTCTAACAGTACATAAGAAACCACTATTACTAGTCCCTAACAGCACAGACTTGCCCTGTGAACTGCAGAATTTCTGGTTGCTTTCTTAGTTCAGTCCTTAGAGTTCTTGTTTTTCCACATGTATTATGGTCTTCTAAATTTGGATCGATTTTCTGTGCGCATTCGCACCTACCCATGCCATTAATAAAAATATTAAACAAGATCAGTCCATTTGTAAACCTCCAACCTTTACTCCCCACTCCAGCACAACCTACTGTTGTCTCACATTGAGTCCACTTAACAATTCTTCCCCTTGTCCATATCTTCATCATCTTGATGATTAAGTTCCCATCTGACAAGGTCACGAGTTGCACACTTGCTGAAGCACAAAATACACGTGTGCAACCAAGGAATGAAAGATGGCTGCCAAAGACAACATGATGAAGGAAAGGCTCCCTTTACATGACTTATCTGATAAGACACATCATTACTTTTTGTATGCTTTAAGGATAAATACCTGAAGATGCAAATATCTGACCATAAATTTTTAGAAATTAAGTATATTATAAAATTGACATTGTATAAACTCAACAATTTCAGCTTTAACTAGACTGATATCAGGAGTGACTTTTGCTCGTGCATCTAGAGATGAAGACTGGAAAAAAGAAATAATCACCAAGCATCTGAATGGGGCTCAGGAGACATGGCTTCCAGTGCCATTTGTGACCATTTGATTTCCTTTGCATCCATGTCCAGCACTGTAAAATGGCAATAGAGCCTGTTATCTGCTTTGTTCAATGTTCCCAGAGCTATGAATGCTCAATGATCTGTAGAACTATACTCCTAAGGGTCTGCTTTTCCCCTCTTGATCTACAGAGAAGCATTTCTTCCCCATATAGACCTTGCCTCACCCACAAACACAGATCGTATACAACTGCAACAGCATTACTACCACAACCTGGATGACCACAAAAAGCATTCAAGACAGCAAATACACAACACAAAAGAGGGACAAGTTAAATTGCACATACTTTCCGACTTATAAAAATTAAAAATATACAAATACACACCAGTTCATTACCTGTATCTGTCTCTTTGACTACCAAATACAATAGGAAATACCACATGAAATGAAGAGCGCTTGTGCTGTTCACCCCATCAGACAGCATGTAATACACTATGCAATAAGCTTGCTAGAAACTAAGTATTAGGTTATCAATTATCCTAACAGTGGAAGTTCTTCCTTGTGCCTTTGTTCTGACACCACAGTATCATCATCATCATCTCTTCAATACTGTGCAAGGCAAACTTCCTGTGTTGATCGCTACCTCTAAAGAACCAGAGATTGATACCAGAGGATAAACAGGATGGAAACACAGCGCTACATTGGCGCTGCTGTACCTGTCCATTTCCCTTACAGAGAACATCAGGAACAACCTCCTAGCGAGGGAAGGATAAAAGAAAGCCCATCCTTACTAGATAAGTTCCTCACACTTCTCTGTGAAACATCAATTATATATTCTATTATATCAGTAATAACAGAACATCGTGACTCAGCAAGCTTATTATGGGAGCAGCATGAGAGTGAAAACCTCTACTACTTTTGTACAGTTTTTTTATAAACAGAATGCTGAAGACCTGAACCTGGAAAAATATTTTTTCAGGTATTTGTAAATTACTACCTCATTTTAGACTCTCCCTAACAAACCTTTCAAAAAGCATGAACCAGTCTGCTAATAACCATTGTTCCAGTATACTGTGCTTCTGTATCAGGTTTTACAGCATATATTATTAGCTTCTTTAATAAGCGCTATCATTAAATTGCCCCGTGAACATTTAGGGATAGCATGCCTCAGGGGTAAGTTATGGAAAGCCTGATGATCTCTTTATAGATCACTTTTCTGACACCACTTGGCTGGAGAGGGGAACGTTCAAGCCCTAGAGCCGTGCACACGGTGCCGCAGCTGCCCTGGAGCGGCAGCCAACGAGCCAAGCGGCAAGTGCAGCAGGAGGGCCTCTTGCCCTCCGCACCATGGCTCAGCCCAGAAGAGGGACAGAGTCGTACAGACAGCACCAAGGAAATACAGCCATCTGACACCCCCAAACCCTGAGACGCTAACAAAAGACACGGCCGCAGGAAGTGTGCTTATTAAAAAACCTCATTTTCTCATACACAGCGCTGAATCATTTGCTGAGCCCCCACAACAAACACAACAAAACCCAAAGGGAAATAACCACAGGGCAAACACCCACTTGCTGGTTTTGAGATGGAAAAAAAAGAAAGAAGTACCTTGTATATTAAGACCTTTTGTTCCATGAAATAATGCACTTGTTCTAGTTAAACAATCAACACCTGGCAAGAGCTCATTCCCATTGTTCCCAATGCTTCAGAGGGTTCACAGTGTAGAGAAAAATGGCACCACTAAATGTTCCACTTCATCCCCCTCCGATGCATGTCGTGAGTGACTAAAAGTCAAACACACCCCTACCGGGTTTAAAAATGATAAATTATTATAATCCTCCAACTGGTGGGCAGAATGGTTAGCAGGAGTATAAAATGAAAGACTGGTACTTCAGCACAGCAGGGAATTGCTAACAGAAGAGGGTTGTGGACACACAGTTACGTAGAAAACATGCCACGAGCGACAGTCATGCTGTGAAGAAAGAAGTAAGAAGCCACATGCCACCTGGAAGAATGTTTGTGTTTTTAAGGACTTAAAGAGAACAATCCCTATTTCCCTTTATCAGCAGAATTCAAAGGAAGAAGAGGAAAGTATGAAGGGAGGAAGGCAGCCAGTAAATTATGGTTACAAATAGGTGCTGCATCATGTGATCAAACAATTTCTTTTTAACAATTACAGTATTTTTCTTATTTTACTTCTTTCCTGCTCCTGACACACGATAGGCATGTTTTGTCTTATGTATGACATTTCACTAATGCCAGAGTATTCTCTCAGCTCCGTGTGCTCAATGAATCATTATAACATTTGGGATGGAGATTTATTCACAGTAATTAGAAATGATTCCCCAGTTTTCTCTGGGAGAGGTGGGGGTCAGGCTTCCACCCTTGCACAGCCTCTAACCATTCTCCATCTGAAGAGCATGCCTTCTGTCAGAGCACTCTGTGCTCCCAAACTTGCCAGGTTTTCTAAATCGGTTCTGGAGTCTGCACTCAATAAGCAGATACTCCACACCCCATCAGCCTCCTAACCTAGCACAGCAACACCACAGGGTCACTCGGCCTCTTCCTGGAGAGATACTTCCCTCTTGAGTCTGGAGAAGAAGCCTGGAAAAGGACAGGGCTGGCGACACCAAGCCTTCCTGCTCCAGCTGCTGCCATGGGAGCAGTACAAACCCCATGTGTGTTTCCAAGGATAAAAAACAAACTTGACTAACCCATGCTCTGGTTGCCTCTGTGGAGTGCTTCCTCAACATAAACCAGCACAAGAGGCTACTGAAACCTTTCTACTCATTTTGCTGCTGAACTGAGACAGATTTAGAAACCCATTTGTGTGCTGTTGAGCAGTTGCTGAAGGGTTTCTTTGCATGGACTGAAAAGTTAGTTCTTCCATTTAGATGAAAGTTTAGCCTCTGGATAAGTGGATAGCACCAACAAAAGCCTCCCAGGAAAAAACTGTGCTGGTAGCCTCCTCATTTTTTCCAGGGCAGCAGGATTTTGCAAGAAATGAACTGTGCTTACTACTTAACTTCCAGGGGCTTCTTATTTTGAAGCCTGTTACACTCAGCTGAGTATGTTTGACACAGATGCTTTAGAGCCATTAGCAGAGCTCACCAGCACCTATTGTAGTGGTTTTCCCCTTTGCTGAGCATGGATCCTACACTGGCTTTTGTGTGCATGTGTACTCCAAACCTATCAGAAGGTTAGCAAATGTGTCAGCTGGCTCCGATGAGCTAGATGGCTCCAGCTTATCCAAAAGCTGATGTTCCACAGTACCATCTCCTCCTACCGTCAGTAATACATCAAACCAACCCAAACTATTTCTAGTTTTGCTGTTTGTTGCACCCAGCAGGAATCAGGGTACTTGTTTCTTCTTGCTCACATCAAGAAACTCTCCTCCAACGCTTCCCTGTGCCAGCCAGCACTGCTGTGATGCCACAGCAGGCCTGTCCCTGTGCCAGCCCACGTTTTGCTGTGGACCCTAAACAGGGGTAGAAGCCCAAAGGGTTTGACTGAACAGTTTCATTCATTTCTGCAGAGGTCTAAATCAGAACGCTTCCCTCGTATTTCACTCAAATCTTTTACATAAGGAGGACCTTATTTCTCAGCACTACAAACTTCAACTAGAGGCTAAATGAACGTTTGATGAACACATTTTGGTTCTATGGCTCTCTTCTAGATTACATGGATTAGCAACCCTTGAAACACAGTTTACCAGATAACCTTTCAAAGTGGATGAATTGTAATCATGAGTAATTTCAGACATCTCATGCACAGTATTATCATTTGTCATTAACATTTCTCCTTCGTGAATATAACCTATGTTTTATCTATTATTTACCTCTTAAGATTCCCAGCCAAGTAAAAGCAGGGCAGTAATAATTCAAAACATTAGCATAGTCTGCTACACAAAGTATACGTAGTTTGGAAAACTGATATTGTTGGTCTTGATAATAAATGTTGAGAAATCTGTTTGCCTTTCAAATTTTAAAATTTAGTGAGGCACTAAGCAATTCAAGTGGAGTGGTCAGTTTCCTTTTTGTTCCTCCTTCCCAAATGTCAGCGCCGTTTAGCAGCCATTCCTGTGACAAAGAATACTATGAATCCACCCCAAACAACACAGTCCAGCCCTGTGCAGACCAGGCAAAACAGAGAGTGAGTAACTTGCAAAGACAGAGCAGACAACTGCTCAGTTTCATTGTAGAAGAGATGCTACCCAGTGCCTTCCATGTAATAACTTTAGCTAAAAGGTTTGCTGTCAGCTCAGCCCAGAACAATATTTAAAATCGTTAAGTCCTAGACCTGGCAGACAATGGGAAATCAGCTAGACAGGGTCTAATGCGATGAAAGGATTTAGTGTGTGTTCTGCGTTTTAATTTTTTTTTCTGTATGAGCTCTAATTCTAGAAATAGTTTAATAAAAAAAAATCAAGAGAAATATGAGACATCCGTATGATGGAATAATGAAGTCAAATGAGGCTAGTACACACATCAAGAAATACATATGAAACAGTAACAGGATGCAGTTATAATGCCCCACTGCTTCAGTGTGCTCTGTGAGAGAGTTAAGTAAAAGCAGGGACACTGATGTTTCTAATTCATCTCATCAGTGGATCCAGAAATGGTTCTTAAAAGGCAATGGCCCAGTTAGTGGCCTGCTGAAGCCTTATTATCTCGTTTGCAAGCACCATCCCCATAGGGACCAAACCCAAAGGCATTGTACATAGAAAAACTCTGGATTTCTTTCCTATGGGGAAATTCTGATGTTTTGTGAAAGGCTTTGTTCTAAATTAGAACAACAAGAAGTTTAGAAATATCCAGAACCGAGGACATTGTGGAAGAAGGAAGAAAAAAAAAAAAAAAAGAAAAAAAGAGAAGCCAAAACAATTTTTTTTTTACCCTGAATGAAACAGAACAGTTGATTCACTCCCAGCTCTGGATGATTTTCTGCATGTTTTATTACACTGAGGGACTCCACAAGAAGTCTTTGAAAGTCAGCAGTGGGACCCTACATAGATGAGGACAAAACCTTGAACAAGAAGGGTGTTTGAGGCTCTCTGCCAAGGAGACTAGAGGGGGCCATCTCACACTGAAGCCAAGGGGCCCAGAGCTTCCCATTTCTAGACCCCACCCCAGAGAGCCCAGGAGGCCTGAGGTCCCAAACCTCTCAACAGCCCACACGTGAAGCCTGCACTGGGAGTCCTTCAGCTCCTCAGCATCAATAAGACAGCAAGAAACCAGACAGCTCTCTATTAGAAACTCACAAATATGTCTGCGATAGGTTGTCAAACAGCCAGGTTACATTTTGGTTTTGACATAACTGACATTTTCCAATGAACACCCTCTCCTGGTGGGGNNNAGGGGGGGGGGGGTGGGGGGGGAGAGTGTTTTTGGAAAGTTCCCATCCAACTGTACTTGTGATATACACCTACAGAAATAGCACTGCATTTAAAGCCCTTTCAAGCTTAGTTTATATGAACCCTAAAAAAAGTACAATTGCATGTGATGAGTGCCTAATAGGATGCAACATCCTCCTGTGAAAAAGCATCTCTTAGAGTACAGTGAATCTACGTAACATATATCACAATCTGTACATGTCTGGCTCTTAGTCACTGAAATAACACCTTGGTATTTCATTTTTGTGACTGCTAATTAGAGCATACTACCTTCCTTTGTGGTAACATATTCTCATGCACAGCTTGACATTACAGTGCACACAGATTGCCCAGAGAAATGCAAGCTTTTTCTTTTTTTGGTGCGATAATTGATCTGAACTTGCCTGCATTCATTTCCTTCAAGATGCTTCAGATTAAATGAATGAATCTTGTGGCGGCAGAAGAGCTGAGTATTAAAAGGATTATGCCCGCAAGAGACCCAGTACTCCCACATCCACAATCATTTTTACACACTTTCTACCTGCTCTTCAAAATACGATGTCTCCTCACTAAATGTCAGTAAATTGTGGAGTTCTGTTGAGTTTAGAGGTAGAGATGCACTGGCATATTTTGCTCAGGCAAACTGCATACCAAGAAATACTGTTAAGGTTAATGACCTAATGATTAACAGCTGAAGACACCTTTGCAGGCAGATAAAGTTCACTAACAGTATTATTAAAACAACAACCAACTTTGCTGTCATCCAGTTTTATACATCACTGCACCTTGGGAAGGTGCAACCCCTCCCAAAATCATGACCAATCATTTAGCAGTGGTGTTTTTAAACCTGATGATGGCTAGACAACACTTTGTAATTTTTAAGAGGTAGAATCACTGTCTTCGTAAAACTAAAAAGATTTCTAAAAATGTGGGGTGGAACTAGCAAATGTATCCACTGAAAAAAAGGTCACGAAACAGCAATTGCTACAGGCCAGCAGTGTAGTAAGTATAGTAGATTTTGCCAGCATTTGAGCAGAGGAGAGGGTGGCAATGCATTAAAGTGAAGATTAAAGCAAGTACAGTATCTTTAGCTCTCACCATGAGAGTTGCTGAACCAGAATTAGTCTCTTTGCAATGGATGCTCCTCCCTGCTCGATTGGGCCCTTGGGGAGCTGATCAGTCTTGTAGACCTCCCTATCTAATGGTCTCTGCTCTTTAATCCCCCATCTGCCAGTACCTGATTCAGGCATAGCTTCCCTCGCTCAGCAGGATCCCACTCTCCACATCCAGTCCAGATCTCACAGGATAGTCTAGGACACAGTCTTCTCCAGCTGTCTGGTCAAAGCACCTGGTTGCTCTGGGCCTTCACCAGTTCAGTATTGTCCCAAACCTCTCAGTACCCCACACACAGCACCTGCCCTTGGACTGTGAGTCCTTGAGTCCGCCAACATCAACATTGCCAGAAGCTAGGCACAGAAGCTAATAAAAAAGATAATGATTTTACCACACTCTTTACTGCTTAAACTACCCGCGAACCAGACAGATTGTGTTGGGCTACACCAGAGACAGAAAGGTAAACCAGTAAACTGATGAGGCACATCAAATGAGAGACTGCAGAGAACTACCTAGTCACTGCTTTAAATACATGCATTAGACGGTATTTTATAGAGCAGGAAAAGTATTTCCTCACTAGAAATAAAGAAGCAATCTAACCAGCTAGCAAGAATTACAGACACAGAAGAAAAAAAAAAAAAAAGAAAAAGTAACATTTTCACACTTGCTGCCTCCCTGCCTACATCTCCAACCAAATGAAAAGTCATCCTGTAGCCATATTTTTCTGCGAGTGATGACTTGGATATGTCATCCCATTCTTCCTACACACGCACAAACCCACCAACACCAAAACTCCCCAGTTGTGATCACTGAATTATGCCATCTTTGTGATTACATCACCCAATTCACCACAGGACCACTCGACCTGATGGTGCATCCCTCTTTCCACCGTGGAGTTACCAACTCTACAAGCCACTCAAATGCAGGTATCTCATGCAGGAAGACAGCACGTTCTTCACAGTATATGGCAAGTTTGCACAACTCAGGGAAATCAGGTTCAATAGGGCCAAGTGCCAGATCCTACATTTCAGTCACAACAACCCCAAGCAACCCTACAGGCTTAGAGAAGAGTGGCTGGAAAGCTGCCCAGCAGAAAAGGACCTGAGGGTATTTGTGGACACCTGGCTTAACATGAGCCAGCAGTGTGCCCAGCTGGCCAAGGCACCCAACAGCATCCTGGCTCATATCAGGAATAGGGAAGTGATTGCATCTCTGCCCTGGGCACTGGTGAGGCCTCTCCTCAAGTGCTGTGTTCAGTTCTGGGCCCCTCACTACAAGAACATTGAAGTGCTGGAGCGTGTCCAGAGGAGAGCTACCAACTGTGGTCTAGAGAAACAGTCCTGTGAGGAGAGGCTGAGGGAACTGGGCACATTTAGTTTGGAGGAGGTTGAGGGGAGACCTCATTGCCCTCTACAACTAACTGAAAGAAGGTTGTAGAGAAGTGGGTGTTGGCCTCTTCTCCCAAGAGAATAACGACAGGGCCAAAGGAAATGGTCTGAAATTGCAGCAGGGGAGGTTTAGATTAGATATTAGGAAGAATTACTTTACTGAAAGAGTGGTCAGGCACTGGAACAGCCTGCCCAGGGAGCTGGTAGAGTCACCATCCCTGGAGGTATTTAAGAAACATGTAGACGTGGCACTTCAGGGCATGCTCCAGCAGCAGAGATACAGGGGTTTTTTGTGTGTGTATGGTTGGACTTGATCTCAGATGTCCTTTCCAACCATGATGATTCTGTAACTCAGACGGCTGGAAAAAGCTCACCACCAGATCCCACTGAAACCACACTGGCATCATGCATAAGATCATACCTAGCAGAGTAAAAGTATCACCAGGGCATGGAGCCAAGAAACAAACTTTTGCTGAAGGAGCCCATCAGATCAGCACTTGCCTCCAGTACTCGGTGCTGAGAAACCCAGCATCACACTTTTTTTCCCCCCCAAATAGACTGTGACGCAAACTTTGCACTAACCAGGAGGAACAAAATGAACATATATGAGATGAGGAGAGTGACAAAGGCTAGACACTGTCACAGAGAGCTTTAAAATTTATTGCCTGTATTTTAACTTAATCACTAAATACCTTTTCTAAAGGGGAATCACTACGACCACAAAATCAGCACCTATGCATGTGGGTTGTGGGGATGTTTTAGTGAGAGAAACAGATTGCTCTTCAAAGCTCTTTTATATAACATGGCCACAGAATCCCTCAATAGCTCTTAAAAACACTTCAGCCAGAAAAACACACTGGATGACTGAACAGTACAGCATAGCTCTATTCCCAACCTGACATCCATGAAACTTTTTAGACAGAAGCAGTGTGGGAATCTCCTGCTCTGGCTGTGCATCAGATTCACCACAGGACTCCACAGGAAATGCTCTGTTAAGGAACTGAAAATACCCAACACTTACCTGTCCTCCAGCAAGTGTGGGCCAGGACCGACAGGCAACTTCATTATGCAGGAGATGTGAGACTCAGCATATGTGAAATTGCTTTGTTTAGGGGGGTTTGGGCTGTTTTTTTTTCAATGGGTCTGAAATAGAGGTCACCTTTATGACATACTAGCATTAAAAAATACTCATCATGTTGACAGGACAAGGTAACGCTGAACTATGGTTTCAAAGCTTTTCTTTTTTAACATGTTTATGATGCACTGGGGAAAAAAAAACCACAAAGTTTGGAAATCAGAAGCTGGCATTAAAGCACTGCTTGGTTTGTTTGCCTCCCTTCTCCTTCCTCTGCTTTGTTTTTAAGGAAAGCTCAAATCTTTATTAGAAAAATGGGATGTCAGTTTTATCAGTTTTTTCAGAAAGCCATTTAACTAGCTCTTGAGTAAATACCCTCTGCATATAATGGAGATCTCCCCTGTGGTTTCTTTCTCACCTGCCTCAGAACTAAGCAAATTCACCTGTAGGTCACCTCTTGCAAGGATGCAATTCTCTACTTTCTTAAAACATGACAGAGCTGCTATGCCTTCATTTTTCAGTGAAGTACTGGATTTTCTGCTCTCTTCTGCTTTTTTCAGGACATGTTCCCTACAGGTGCTTAGTTCAAACTGTTGGCTGAGCAGGGTTGGAAAAAAAACAGGGCTGAAAAAAAAAAAAAAACAAAACACTATTTCAAGAAATGGAAAACAGACTGTTTTATCAAATCAGAACAAGATTAAAATTGCTCCATTTGAAGTCCTGAAAAAAAAATAATTTAGCTCTAGGTGAGTGTCAATAAACGTACTCCAGTATGATTTCACACCTCATGTCACTACATTACTATTCTTGCTGCAGGTAAGTGAGAAAGGGAAATTTATTGCCATTGCATACGTAACTTGTGTGGGTGCATTAGCCTTGGAAAAACAAAGCATCTAGAACCTGGAAACTGACACATTCCCCAAAACTCTCTCAGGTCAGGTTTGTTTGCTGTCTAAGCAGGAGAAAAGGCCCATTTTCCATGTTTTGAGCTGCACACTACCAGAGACTTTTGTTGGGTAGGAGCGGGGGCTCTGTTTATGCAGGTGGGACAGGAGCTCTTGCAGCATTTCAGGAAGGAACTAGCACATTCATTAGCAGCTCTTATGGGAGTCTCAGACAGCATCTCTCCACCATAACATGGTTTTCAAGTACTGGCATGAAATCCCATCACACAAAACATACGTACAGCATAAGCCTAATACCAATAGCTCCACTTGGGCTGGCTCCAGTGTAGCTCCTTCCAGGAACAGGCACCAGTCCCCACAGGGCACCGCATCAACTCGAAAACTAGGTCATTATACCTTTGCAACCAAATGAAAGGTACAGAGAAGCAGGGAAAAAAATACTAAAATTCCTACCATGACAAAACAGGTTATTATTTTTCATTTAGTAACAAAATACTTTGCAGATGGTGTCATCATCACCTGTGGAGAAATGGAGCAAACTGTTCTTCTCTCTGTGGATAGCATGAACCAGTCAGCACTAGATGGTTAGGAACCTCACTTTATAAAAGCACACCACCTGCTCCGGCCCCAGCCCCATCTCTAATACTGTTTAAATTCTGTGTCTATGCTGCAGGGCTGTCAATAGAGCCAATACAATGGGGAGGTTATGAGAGAGATTTCTAGGGTAGCATAGCTCTCATTTAAACACCAGAAGCCTTGCTCACTACTGAGAGAAAAGCTGGGTTATTTGGCTGTTGTTTTAACTTAGTCTTTTTGTGAGAGGATTGCAAGAAATACACTCTATAAACTGAGCTTGACCTTAGATCTTGCAATACTCAAGGCACAACAGGTGTTTTAAGGCTAGAAAGACTTTTCAAGATGCTAAACCAAGCATTTTCAAAGAACTGACTAGAATTAAAGTTGCAAGCTCTCGTGAGACTAAATCCCAGGACAGCACTGGGGTGAATGCTATTTAAGCTTGATTTCTTTTCTCTCTCCAGTTTCTCAATTCACCTTGGTGGTTTCTCAAGCTAATAGGTGATACAACAGGATTCTTTCCTAGTGATTCATACAACTCAGAAGACTCAATAAAGCTGCTTTTAATGCTGCTTTGATGCCTGGAGATTTGATCAATTTAGACCAGACAATTTAACACAGGGCTTGAAGGAGATCCCTGTTCCCACTGCACAGCAACACACACAGACATCAACCTGCCTTTCCATAGCTGTTATCCCAGACTTTAGGCACAGCAGAGTTGCCATCTGTAGCCCAGGTTCTACAGCCAGAGCTGGGGTCCAGTAGAAGAGCACAAGTGGGAGGGCTATGCTCGCTCTTCACTAGATAAAAGTGGTCAGAACACAGTAATAAACCGGTGGTCCTAAAACTTGAGTTTTGGGGACCCCTCAGTCCTTTTCACCACTTGTTGCCTCCCTGCTTTTCTCATGAACTGTGACCACCAGACCACCTGGAAACACGCCACAGCCCAGACTGAGCCTGCCCCTGAAATCAGTGCATCCCCACTCAGACTTCCTTAGCACAGAGATTACAATCATTGCCTCCAACGTAAAGGAGTGACCTCCACTATTATTAGATCCAATTCTTCCATTCCCTTAGGAAGTACACAACGCACGGGAAGTTCTGTCTGTTCATAGTTTGGAGTGGGAAGGGAGAGGGCTTTTGCTTGGTAAAGGACATAGATTGGTTTACTTTGTGGGTACAACCTAGCAACTGGAAAAGCATGAGGAAGGTCTGTCATTTTAATGTAATGGCACAGCTATTACTGATCTTCTTTTGTACATGCAGTCAAGATAGCAAAAAAATTGGTCCCTGCTCAGACACACACCCCCACACTACAGCAAATAGGGTTAGCGAGAACTGACTTGCAACACTGGGACATTCTCCAAAAACAATCTCCAAAGGAACAGCTGAAAAAAATAAAAAAAATGGATTCAACTAGTTATGCAGCATAAACGAAGACACTTCATATAGACCTCTGGCGAAATAGGTAACAAAAGGCAGGCAACAAAAACCCTCTTCATGGACAACAGCATGGCTTATATTCAGAAATATAATAACAAGAATGAAGCAAGTTGTCCAATACGATGGCAGTTTAAATGAAAAGCCTTGGATCAAGAAATAATAGCTTAATGGTGCAACAGCATAGAATATGTTGTCCTCCGGGCAAAACAAAAACCAGAATATTTTTCTATGTTTCTGCTTTAACTACTTCTTAGGAAAGAAATGGCCACATCAAACTAGGTCAAGATGACTAATCACAGTAAATAAAGCCTGCCACATTGGTTCATCAGAATGAGACCCTGCAACACGTTCTTGGTCTATCTGGGATTCCACAGTAACTGCTGAACCTGGCTGGGCAAGCCAAAGGAACAGGGCACCAGCAACAGTTCATCACACTGAGGTTTTGGAAGCTGCAGTGGTGCCTGCAGAATGAGTCAATTTAGTGTTCTCCTTTCAGGGGAGAAGTAAAGTATTTCCACAGACCAAACTGAAGTGTCATTAACACTGAACAAAAGTACAATAGTACACTTGAGTAGGAAAGAGTGATTTCACAGCACTTGCAGATGAAAGACAGCATGCCCCATAACACAGAATAAAAATATCCCCCAATCTCCCACTTTACAAAGTGATTCAATGAAGAGCTATAAATAAGCAGGAGAGAGAGTCAGATGTTACAGTGAGAGTAGCTGGTGACTTAACGACACATTAAACTGATTTGGATAGTTAAGAATCAGTGAGTATGTTCACACAGCACTAAGATAAATAAGCAAATAAAAATGCATAATCCTTTCTGTGGCTCTTGACAAAGAGAGGTAAACAGAGAGAAGATTCTTCTATAGACACTGATGAGATTATAAAAATGTGACCAGATGCTTCTATGCTTTGTAACACCCCATGAACCTTCAAGACATCTGTAGAAAATGCTTTGAGGATATAATTTTGATATGCTGCCTTCTGCTTCCCTTCATTAATATTGTTTCCCTTCACAGTGGACACTGAGATTGACTTCAAGCAGCTGTTCAAGCCAAAGCAATCCAATTCTCTTCATTTTAACAGGATAAGGAGGCTACAATAAGTGTATTAACTTGAAGGCCCTAGAGGAATAGTTTCTTGCTTAAATAGTGCTTATACTGACAAACAGAATCAGTACAAAATTAAAAACGTAGAACCTCCCCCTAACAGTCCACGTTTGTATTTCCAGCTTAGTCACACAACATCTACAACATCTTCAAATACCTATCTTCCAACTTTTTTTTTTTTTTATACTGAGTGGCAGAACTTAACTATCAACATTGGATAATTTTTGTCTTATTTCATTTTATAATCCATATTAAGGTAACAAAGCTATGGATTATTTAAGGATTGGCTCCATGTGCCACATCTGACCCACCTGGTGAGCCACTTTAGCTAATGTCAGGAGTAATTGGACCACTCATTACTTGAATAAGGGCTGTGGAAACAGCTATTTGCATCTGTCTGCCCACTGATTATTTGCTTGTTGGATAAAGCTATTTTATTTTTCATTTAATTTCAGTTTACTTCAATAAGTTTTGGTTTTATTTTCCAAGGAAGCTAAAAGTATTGGAACAAAATATGTCCAATAATAATAAACATGTATAAGCATATTTCAAAGTTAGAACAGGACATACTCTTTTTTTTAAATTATTCTTTGAATGACTGAAATAAAATAAGTTCATACTGGATTCTCATTCTGGGACAAAGATCTGATGAAAACATTCCATGTAGCTTTTCTTGGAACCAAGTAATTCCTGTGGTACCCAGAGTAATTCAAGTAATGACCCTTGTCTGAAGGCAATTATCAGATTGAGTAGGTCTGGCATCTTCTTATTTCCTTATGGTTACTTACCCAAATTAACCATAAAGACGCCCTTAATAATCACGAGGCATGTTTCTACCCCAAAACACTGCTAAGAGGAGATCTGAAGTTACCTAATCAAGCCACAGAGACGGTCCATACCACACTCAGTTTTGTACCTAGTTCTTTGTTCCAGCTGTCTCCTTCCAGAAATATTTCCAGACCTGCCAGACAGACAACAGCACTCATTCCACTCAACCCTAACTACCATTGCTTGTTGGACTCCAAAACAGGGCTTTTACTCCTCCAGCACAGTGGCCCAGGGGTCTTTGGGGACTTCAGTGAGAGCCACCTTGCATCTCTTTTTGTATCAACTTTACAAAGACCCAAATAAGGAAAGGCATTTGGCATTTTGTGTGTCAGACAGATGGATGGGAGGAGTGGTACTTGGAACGTTGAATAGTGTGAATGAGGCATTTGGGGACGGATTTAAAACATATAGTGAGCACGGTGCACCGACAAAAATCATAGAAGCTAGGGAATCTGGTTATGCATTAACAGAGCAGCCAATTAGTTAAGATTTTATTCTGGGTTTGGCTCTAACTCCGCCTCTGTAGCCTTTCACTAGACACCATTCCTACTAAAAGTCAGTTGTATTTATACGACAGTTGAAAAATGCATTGGCGAGTTGCTAAGACTAATTTTAAAAAGAACTGACAAAGTTTTAATGAAGAGACAGGAGAGTAGAGAGTGAATATTATTTAGATGAATGTGGAGGAGTAAATCTGCATTTAACTCTCAAAAAGTCAAGATAACTTCGCAGCTAAGCGTTAATACAAAATCTCCAATTAATTTTCTTCTCTTTGTATGTCCGCATGGGGAGGGGAGAAACAGGAGACAGAAGCAGAGAGACCTGTAAATAAGAGGAACTGAAGAACGTCATTCTGCATTGTTAGTAGGGTGTCTGAGAAAGTTGTTTTCCTTCCTTTTTCAGATTCAAACCAACAAGCAGGGGACAAAGACAGCTCAAAGTGCATATTCTATGAATTGCCACAAAAAGGAGTTGTATTTTGGACTTTGTGGACTCTTATTTAGTTTTTCCCTTTTGTTTATTGTCTGGACTACCATAATGCAGCTCTACCATTTGTTAAGGTCTCCTAAAAGTCTGCCTTGACTGAAAGCCTCCTTCCATATTTCATGCTTGTATATTGCTATTAGTTGTCACTCTCCAAACTCTTTTCCACTTTCTGACCATTAGTTTAAAAATATGCTGATACACACATCCATGAGCATTGTTTTTTCCTTCTGCGTTTGCCAACAAACAGTCCAAGTAGTTTTTCCCTAAGACTTTGATTTCTGAAAAAAAATCATTTGACTTGCATCAGGGAACTCTTCAAGCCTATGACATCAGATCCAGATGAAGACTCTCCATCACTGACATCCATTCTGGACGTGCTGCTGTGTCATCACTGCCAGTGATGCATAGATCAAGGTGGAAAACACTGGAGTTGCCAGTTATTTTGCCAGTGACCTCTGCATGACCTTGCACAACCTGTTTTCTCTCTCTTCTACTTCCCTTCTACTTTTACCCAGGATTTATCATCCTTAGAGAACGCACTGTCTGCGACTAAGGGCAGCACATACTGCTCTGGATCTCTCATTTCAAAGCAATAAGTACCAATACCAAATGATGACAAAGGCCTTGAAAATTAGACAGAGATGTGATATGAGAGACATTTAGCATTGCCTCTTCTGATTCATGAGGCTTTTCCTCATGCTAGGTTTAGAGCTGGAACAATACATACCCAGCAGTGCTTTTACAACTCATCAGCGTAAAACATAGCATTTTATATTTGTTTGTGTTTCCGTTTCAGCCATTTTTAAGTAATGAATTTGGCTGTGAGAAGGGCGGGTGGTGGTGGTAGTGAAATTCCTGACACAGTGCAACAGTAAATCTCACAGCCCATGGGATGGAGGGACATACTTTCACTAGCAATGTTTTTTTTGAGACAAATGTGAAACCGTGGGATAAAATGGTGGGACAATGCAGAGATGCTTCTCCATACACAGCCTCTCCCCTCTGTCACCCTTCTGTCCTCTAGGACAGCAGAGCAAGCACAATGCACCATGTTTTGTGTGGTTTGTTTTTTTAAGTAGAGTTATTTCCCAGTAGAAGAAAGAGTGCAAAAAAGTAATTGTGAGGAAAAACATACATGCCCTTCCCACTTAACTGCCAGGTGAGGACTGCTTGCAGCTGGATACCAGGCAGCCCACGCCAAGGGACACACAAAAGAAGATCCATCAACAGCTCTGGTGAGTGCAAAGAAACAAGGTTACCCAGATATTGCTATTTCTGAGCCAGCCCTGCCCAGCTGGGGCCAAGTCCAGCTGCGGCCTGTAACAGCTCCACGCAGCCCTGGACTGGCAAGCCAGCGAAACCTGCCGGCCATGACGCGAGAGGGGAGGAGCCCTGCTCTCATCCCGTGGAGCCAGGCACCAGCCATTGCGAGGAATGTGGAGAAAAAACAACTCAAACAAACCAAAACCAGCCGACAACCAACCACCCCGGAAGGCGCCGCGAGAAAAGTGCGACGCAGCTCCCCCCCCGCCGCCCCTTCCCTCAGCCCCAGCACTCAAGCCCGGCCGGGCCTACCCCCGTCCCTGCGGCCTCACCCGCTCACGGTTCGCTATCCCTTCGGGGCAGCTTCATTACCCCCGTCTCTGGAAGACCAGCAGGACTCCAGGGCGCAGCCCCTAGGGGGACGAAGGAGAGGGAGGCTGAGCGGAGGCAGGCTCCAGCCACCCCCTTTAGCTCTGTCCTTCCTGCCGCGGCCTGAGGCGAATTCCTCCCCAGCCCCACTTCCCCTTTGCCGTGCTCCCTCACCCCCTCGACACCATCAGGCCTCAGGGCCCTCGCTACTCACCCACTTCTGACAGCAACCCGGTACCTGAAGACAGTCAAACAGGTGCAGCCACCATTTATCCAGCAAGCCTCAGGTGAGTGCCAATTGGATGGGAATGAGCTACCGCTGAGGGGATGAGTTCCAGGTGCCTGTCAGCCCTGAGGACTTCCCCTCCCTCACTCCACTTTCCTTTTGCAAGGAAATTTCCATGTAAGGTCCAAACCAGAAGTCTGTGCACTGGGGACAGAAAACCTTTTCGGAGGGTTTGACAAAACCAGTCTGTGTTTCCTAATGTATATTTGAGCCCCAAACTGTCATTAAAACCAACTTTTTTTTTCTCCAGCTGATAAGTCACTCAGATGAGAGGACCACAGGAGACCATTCCAAGGAAGGCCAAACTATCTAAACATGTTTTTTGTATATAGCAGCCTTAAACTGTATTCCTGTTAAGCATTGATAGTGTCTGTACACCTGCTCTTTTAGCGTTCCTTTTCATTATTCCAGTCTCTGTTGATGTTTTTGTGAGATTTTGTGTGAAAAGAGCTCAGCAAGCCTAGTCCTGGAAATCAGAGTTTACTAGGTACTTTTCCACTATCATCTTCTGCCCCTGTTTCCTCAGCTAACCTTCCTTTCCTGTGTATTTGTTCTTCCTTTATCCTGTATTTTTGCTGTTGCTCACTATCTTGGATATCTTCTCTCTCACTCTCTGTCTTCATCATCTTCTATCTTTGTCTCTCAGAAGAAGGAAAAAGCTACATGATGCAACTGTCCAATAAGTTACTTCCAAATAAATTATTTCATTCCTATCTGTGAATAAATCAACTCAATGGTTGCTGGGTTTTTTGACCTGTTTACAGGGGTTATCTCTGCCTTTCAGTAGCAAACGAGAGAGTTTATTGCTGAAGGAGCAAAAGATAAACCAATAATAATTAGTTTTCATGTTGCTAATGACTGTTTGTTAGTGCATCTGGAGAAAGATGAGAAGCAAGATTAAAGGGGTTTATGTATATGCATCTACCTTAATGTGGAAGTGAGCTTGGTCCAGATATCTGGCATTAGAATAACCTTCAATATAAATTGCTTGAATTAAATGTCTAAGTCAAATGTGCATGCTTGCACATAGTAGGTCTGCTTAAAAAGGAAAATGTCTGAGGGAAGCCATTAGGAGAGGAAGAGAAGCTGAAAGACTCTGAGGAACGTTAAACCTCACTAAAGAAAACGTGATACAAAAATCCCTCCATCTTCTTCCCCACCGCACACACAGATGTTTGCCAACCCCAGTGGAACATGACAGATTACAAAGGAATTTCTTCCAGAGAATATCTTCAAAGGATGTGCACAGGTACATTTTTAAACAAATTGGGTGGATATTGAATTCACATCATTATACTATACATACTGCTCATTTCTTCCTTATCGGATGACTCTTGGGGATCCTTCTCTCATTAGGTCTCAGATAGGAAAAAGCCCTACTTATTAATTAACTGGAGGTCTGTATAATCTGTTTTTTTCATGGATCAATTAGTCATCATCCACAAAGGCCATAAGCTCCAACAGGCACCACTTTGCAGTCCCATGGATAGGCTCTCTTTGGTGAAAGCACAGTGTTCTTTATACAATAAAACATGGGTTAAATAAATCTTAAGCCTCCAGCTCAGCTGTTAAGTGTACTCTCAGCTCCTTCTGAGTGGAGTAATAGATTTGTTCCTCTATTTTTTGTACTGCAGTGAAGGTAAGAACAACAAAGTTGAAGCCTAACACAGGACCAAGCCCAATGCTCAGTAGTCTTAAAAGAAACTGTTTATCCTTCACTAACATAGACAGAGAATTCAATTCATATTTTTCTGAGTATCATGAATTTTCCTGACAGGTTGTGAATTTTCCTCCATATGTAATAATATAAGGTGGCAATAATGGCAGTAGAATCTGGGAATGTTTTTGCACTGTAACTGTGACTCTCCTCTGGTGTCAGAGTATAACCTCCATTTTGTTCCATGAATGACACTTTATAACTTGATGCTTAGTTTATTTAGTTCAAACCTATTTTTTTCCCTATCCAGAACAAACAAACCAAGCAATAAAGTGACTTTGTGCAGTTTGATTGCTATGATCTGCTCTTTTTTTCTCATTTTTTATTTCCTTCTACTCCCCTCCAAGATAGTTAGAGAGGCTAAAGCTGGGGCAAAAATTATGTGGAATTTGGTGTTGATAAACTGAAGTGAGAGCTTGCAACTGGGGGGAAAACCACACCTCTGTTATTCTGTTGTGTAGTGGAAGGAATATTTCACCTGCCTTACCCCGCTTAAGAGTCCAAATGAAGACTACTATCAAAAGGCAGTGGTGCTCTGCCCCCTGAATGACTTTGTTCATTTCTAGACCTCCCATTAGGAAGGAAAAGAAAAGGTAGAGCAGATACCAGCGTTAAAAGGCAGGTGCTAAATATTGATAAAAGACAGGAGGGAAACTCCTTTTAGTAGATAACTGAAAAAAGATCCAGAGTGATTATTTTAATGAGAGGCTATTATAAAGATACAATGATTAGTAAATAGCATGCAAAAGGTTAACGAGTATCTGCTGTTATTCTAACTCTGAATACAAGCATAAACCAGTATTTCCTGGAAGACAGCTTGGATCTAGGAGCATGATTCAAAATGGCAGGCAGTTCAATATGAAAAATGGAAATGTAAATGCTGAGGTATCAAAACTAGGTTGGGCTCTTATGATGGTTCCAGAAAAAGTTGTGAACTCTGAACGGAATGTGCCCTGCCCAGAATGGTACAAGGATGTATAGGTATTTGGGGGACCCCAGATCTATTGTCACAGCAAATTTAGAGCATGAAGTTCAGTCCTGGAGGCAGATGACATGTACCCAATGCATGACTGATTCCATTATTCTCCTGTATGGGTTTGGGTTTTTTTTTGTCATTTTCTCATATCCTTCATCTTTTCTATTTTCTTTTCTGGGCTTGGTGATTTTAGACTGAGATGGGCAACTGGTGCACTCAGGAATTGTAATGTTTAACTCTTCTCTCATGGGACAAGCTGATAACTCTGAATAACGTTGTTGGGGTTTTTTAAGCTCTTTATTTTTTTTTATCTCTTTAATTATAATTCCTTCCATCAACTGATTTGCCTTCTTTCTAAACTTTATGCTTATTGATTTTTGAAGATAACCACTAAAGACATGTACTCATTTCCACGTACCATGAAGTCTTTCGGGAGTTCTCAAAAGACCATTTGCCCACGTAATGAGGACTGACAGTTCACGGACTTTTGCTCATGTGACAACACAAAGTACTGTCTTACATCTTACACAATCATTAAAGTGAAGCACCTTAAAATCATTTATGAAATCACTGCCTTGCTTTTGTTCTCAATAAGCAATGAATTAAGTCCTCATATCTAATCCAGACTCTAATTCAGCCACTCTTAACTTAAATTTTCTGCAGTCTCATGTCCTAGTCTGCCCCTATAGCAGAATATATTCTTTATTTTTTCTTAGAGTAAGTCCTAGGTATGCTGGAGGCTACAAGTTTAATTATCCACAGGGGAGTGTCCATTGTAGCTGTCCAGTATGAAACGTCCCACAATGGTTTGCTCTCTTAGCTGTTTTAAATGGCCACAGGTTATTTCTGGGGCCCTTTTCAGGAGAACAAAACATAATATGGCAACAGCGAGCGCTCTGTGAGAATCTAGAGTCCTCTGCCATCCAGGGAGCAAGAGGTGCACCCAGAAACTTATACCAAGGAACTACCTAAGCTCTTTCACTAGGACAGAGATCCGAATTTTTCGATGGCAAGGAAATACGTTCTTCCCTTTTGAATTTGCTGTGTGACACCACCTCTTTGAAACCTGTTAGATGAACCAGCTTTTCCTGTAAAAGCTTTAAAGACCTGAAGAAACTTGCTGATGCATACAGGTGTTTCTGCACAGCTTGGTGTCTATATATGGAAAGAGAAATAGCAAATAGTGCAAGTCTTGTACCATACTGATCTGTCCATTTGCAAGACAAGCCTCATTGCTGGGGCACAGCTGAGCACTGAGATGGCTCCTGGCTGCCAGCACGCAAGAAAGGCAAAGAAGAATGACACTATAACTGTGCCCTGCATCGTCCTGTGGCCACCTTTTAGTCCAGTATTAGTGAAATAGTTTAGGGGATCTCAGTTTGGATGTAGTTGCTTACTGGGACAAAGCGGTGGCACTTTGATTTTTCAGTCAGTATAGGTTTGAATCTTGCTGTTGTGGTATGTGCTGCTACGTCTTTCTGTCCAAATGAAACACATCTCTAGACTGTGCTTGCTACTCGTAGTTACTTGCTTATCTGAGGATATGAACACAATCTTGTGAGTAACATTAGACACTCGGTGTTTACCTATGCATTTACTTTTGAGTCAGAATTCCTCTTCTGCCTGTAAGAAAATATAAGGGTTGTTACCACTGCATAGTAAGTTAGCACATGTTGATGTGCTTAATTTGTGTTGACTTTTCTTTTTTTTTTTTCTGATTTCACCCATGGTAAATATAATTTCTTCTTTGCAATGAGAAAAAATTAAGGCTCTGGGAGGTTAATGAACTTGTTTGTTCACACTCTTCTAACAGATTACATGCCAGAGTAGGAGCCAAAAACATGAGTTTTGATTGTGGTTCTGACATGCACTTATAATGTAAGAGTACTCTTCCCTGAGGTTCATTTTCCCAGACAGACAATGAACTATGGGTCTCTTCATCTGAGGTTAATTGGAGTCTCTGTACCTTTCCTTAAATTAAAGAAATGCCCTGAGGAAATTGATGCCCTAAATGTGTCTAGAGAAGTTTACATCCAATTTAAGGTGGAACTAAGAAAGAAAAGGCAAGTAATAGGTGGTGACCACAAGCTGAATGCATCAGAGAAATACAGCTGAGTGTAACAGGCATGTGGGTAATGTGAGTGCTTTCCAGGGAAAAACAATATGATGGCCACTTACTAATTCCTGGAAGATCTGAGGAAATTTTAAATTTAGAAATTTTAGACCCAATAGGAGTAGGATACTTGCTGGTTCTGCAGACCAAGTTACTCTATAATGAAAAATACTGATCTTGCAGCTAGAAAAGTCTGCTCGCTTCTGGCTGAGAAAACAGAGGGAAGACACTGTAACTGTGCAATACAATACAGGGAGCAGACTCCTGCTGCCCCAGTGCTTGCCTAAATCAATAAATAATGGGTCATACAAAAAAAAAAAGCATTTTTTCTGAAAGGATAGCTCTGAAACTGAAGGGTTGTTTCAGGCCTAATTCATGCCTTTTTGCTCCTGGATGAGGGAAGATCAGTGTAAATTTCTGGCCCTTCCTTCATGCCCCGTGGGCTACCACAGAAGCTCCTGTAATGTTTGCCTGTACCTTGGAAAAGGGAATGGCAGCACACTGCGGGACACGGCGTGAGCCCTGCACGAAACCACAGGTCCTGTGGCTGAGAGGCACACTGCAGCCTTGCCCCTGGGGATGAGAGAGGGTAATGTCTGTGGAACAATGGGAGGCAATCCCAAAAGGAATGAGTTTTCTGTCTTCTCTGTGGGAGTTTTCCAGTCCTAGGCGTTACCTTGAACCAGTGACTGCAGAGCTAAAAGTCTGTAAGTAAAGACTGAGTAGCCACTGTGAGTGAATAGAGCTCACATACCTGGTGTAATCTCCTCCTGCTTGCTCTGGCAAATTCCTTTCATCCCTGTGTTGCTTTCTTGAAAACACACAAGATGGAAAAGTAATAACCTATGGTTGTAGGACATAAACCTGAATGTGTAGGACACAGCTTTCTGCTGCTTCTGGAATTCCTTTTTTTCTTCTGAAGTTAACTCCGAATCTCCTTGAGGACATAATAAAAGCACAAATAAAACCTATCTTTTTCATACACAAGCAGGAGTATTTTCACTTTGCTAGTGGTAGTTAATAGCGGGTTCCTGAGTTACTAATGATTTCACAAGCATTCTTTCTAAAAAAAGACAGTTTATTTTCAGATATAAAGCTGACGTGTAGGAAGACTTCCTACGCTGAAGTCATGCTGCCTCTCTCAATATCATAAGGCAAGCCATCATTCTGATAAATCAGTGGTTGTATTTGGAGCTGCACCACATTGGAACCCCTTGGGAAAAACTAGGCTAAATGCACTCTTTTTTTTCCCCAGGGTTTTGTGTGTGACAAATGATACGCTAGAAATGTTTCAGAGCCAAACTGACACATTGCCAAACCCAAAACCTATCAACTCCACAAACCACAAAGAATGATTTGGATTTCTGATGGAAGAAGCATCAAATGGACCACAGATGGTTGCAACCACTTCAGGCATTAGGCTAGCACAAGGGCTAGTTACTCAATGCAATTAAAGGTCTTCAGTCAAAGATATGAACTCCAGCACCACTATTAAGGAACATCCTTAGGGCATCTCATCAGATCTGATGTATTCTGTGTATTTTTGGAAAATAAGTATTGAATCAGGTGAGAGGCAAAGCCTTTAAATAACCCTACAAATTTGAACTGTCAAAGGAGCAGTTTTTAAAACATCTTTGGGAAAAGAAAAAACATCCTTTGAAGCGGAGGCAGGTTGGATTTCAGATTGAAGCAGCTTCACAGATTTACACACCTGCTTAATTAGAGGATGAATGCAAAATCCTTAAACTTGAAAGGCTTTTATGAGGCAGCACTTCAGAGAACAAGCATTCCTCTAGCTTTGACAGAGAAGAGCTGTTGGCTATTATTTTTGGAGTTGGGTCAAAAATGAATATATTAGCAAAAAGGACTTTCATTAGATGGCAAGGTGAGTTGTATGTAATTTCCAGACCTCAAATACGAAGCATTTTGAAAGGGTTGAGAAAAGTTGGAATCATGGATGCTTTAGGAGGCAATGCTCATATCATCAGGTAATCAGAAAACAAAATAAGTAAGAAAAAATGAAGTAGGTAGGTAGCACATATGCAGGAATTTATACACAGTAAAGGAGTGTTTTGTTCATTATACTATTGTAGTTCAGTGGTCTGTCCTATAGTTTTCATTCAACCCATTCAGGAATACTACAAGAGGAACTCCTAAATACTATCAAAACAGGAAATAAAAGATATGGAACAGCTCATGTCTTTCCCACCAACTTTTAAGCAGGAAAAAAGCAGCTGTTTTGACAAAGAAGTGAAGAGAAGCTCATGAAAAGTACTTTTAACAAATGATTGTAAGAGCAAAGGGTTCTGCTATGTCACTTCAGGAAATGGTAGAGACATTTTGTGTCAGCATCTGACACAAAAATACCAGATTAGGATTTTTTCCCCTCAAAAGAAGAGAAACTGCGAAGTTCATAACTGACGAGTGATGAAAACACAAAACTGACAGCAGGGAGTTTCCTTTTCCTGGTACCATGGCCTAAATGAAGACAGCAAAGTAATGTGATCCTAATCAAAATCAAGGTCAAGACTTTTCATATGGCACAGTTATTGCAAGACCCTGTCAACAGAGAACTCTGATGTGATTGTTTATGTAGGAATGGAAGTTTGATGAAAAAAGTCCTACCTGCTGTGTGGAGGTAGGCTTACATTTGCCCAGGAGACTGCTGCAAGTTGTCTCTTCAATAACACTAAGAGCTCCCAGAAGAGCAGGGAGGCACCTTTACAGCTTACTATATTTATGGCAAGAAAGAAAAGAAGAGCAGGAAAGTAGTTATGTGCTGAAAAAACAGACCTTTCTTTGCCAGACTAGGACCAAAATATTAAGAGTTCTCAAGCAGTTCTCAAGGTCTAAACAGATTAAAATATTTTTATTTAAGATTTTACCAGCTTTGTAACTTACAAAGATGATGAAAAATATTCAAAAAAAAAAAAAAAACCAAAAAAACACAACAAAAAAAAAAATAAACCCAAACCAAAACTTCTGACAGACAAAAAAAATTTCCTCTTGTGGATTATTTAGTTTTATTCCCATTCATAGTTCACTGTCCTTTACAAAGCACACTGTTTACTTTAACTTTTCAAAGAAGCCTTATTCTTTTTTAAGACATTGTTTTCAGACTTTTTTTTTAAATTGCCTTTATCATAGTCAGTGCTGAAAACAAACTGAAGAAAATTGACAAATTTATTCAATAAAAATACAAGCAGATATACTGCAAATGAAACACATGCTTGAGAAATAGAAATAATTATTTGAGCTTGAATACAGCTTAGCGCAAAACCAATCTATTTTGGAACTTAAAATGCCCATGATGCAACTAATGTAAAATGCAAATGTAAGTGGCTTATTAATTCCTGTACAATAAAATAAACTACAAAAAATCTCAAACTAATTATTAAAAAACTAAATGACAAAGCACGTATTTTACTGGTATTTCTACCCCAGTGTACTGTAAACATCCATACTGTATTAGTTCTGATATCAAAGTACAGTAAGTGGTTGTATTATGCAAGGTTTAGTGTACTGGCTTCCACTTTTATTCTACTACTGCCCCAGCTAGTAAGTGGAATACAATAAACATTGTGTGTGGTTTTGCTGCTGCGTTGGCCTGATACTGCAGTGTTTTGGGAGCAAGTTGCAACTCTTGTTCATCCCTAACGCAAAAGCTCAAATATTTCAGTTGAATTAGTCTTTTCCTTTTTCAATGGGACCACCACCAAATGTCTTATTGCTCGCTTCACTGCTTTGTGGACTTGTCAATACTTTCTGCCTATAAGTCATTTGTCATCTTTGAACCATAAACTGTAGCTTTTCTCAAGCCCCCAAGAAGAGACAAAGTGTGGACACCTTCTTTCATGACAAGCACACTGGCTCTGACGCTGTTCTCACTACGTGCACCACAACCTCATTCAGGGGAATCGATGTCTCTCTGCGGCCCAACAGCCTGTTTCCCTCCAAGCTGGATGTTTAGCATTGTTTTTATTTTATATAAAGAGTCTTCTTTCTATTTATGCTTAGGAGGCAACTGCATTTCTTCTCCATAGAAGAACATCAGGCTACAGTAACTCACAGATTTGTCACCACAGATCTGAAAGTCACCAGGGATGTTATCTGAAACTGAATGCAAAGATGCCCAGGTTTCAGCTGAAGCAGCACATGGCTGATGCCTTCTCTGCTGCTTAAGCTTCTCTGAAAACATCAAAGACACCATCAGTTCTCTCCATGGAGTCTCAATTAGTTTCTGCAGCCAGTTTAAGACCCGGATCCCACATTTTAACATGAAACAGAAAAATCAAACTTCATCTGCCTCAAGACCTGATCTGTATCAGCAAACCGTCTGCAAGAAAGACTTTTCTACCCTAGGAGATACTCAGAGTACAAATATCCCCTTGTAGCCCCACATCATACCAGCTGGTTCTGGAGAAGGCCCCTGCTGTGCCCCTGGAAAGGGAAAATGCCGGAAGACTTGTGGTCTCCCATGTGTTACAGATTTTCTTCTCAGGCAGGAAGATACTCTCTGATCAGTGGCCTGGGCAATGTAAAACTGTTATGCAAATTTTGTAATCACTGCAGTTACTTTTGATTTTCTGCACCTGCAAAAAGATGGGAAGGAATTCCCACTCTTGGGCTAGATACTATGCTGGGGTAAATGTAACTAGTTAAACCAAAATTAAAGGAGCTATACGGATTTATGGGAGCTGAGGGCCTGCTGCAACATTTCATACCTACAGAAAAGTCTCAAACCCTTTTTTGATTTCCTAATTTCATATGTGTGGAGGTTGTAAATACTTGATACTGGCATTCTTGTTAGAAAGTTTTTTCATATCTGCTTTTTAGAAAGATCAAGTGCTCTTCCTCAATACACTATGCATTTAAATAGAAAATTACTATTTATCTAGAAGCTTACTTATGAGATTGAGGCAATCTGGTTTAATTTTCTCAATTTTAACATAGTATCCTTGACACTGCAGCATAGCAAAGCTTTTGATCATCTCTGATTAGTAAAACTTCCTAACTCTATATGCATATACAGAAATGTGAAAGTTATACTAGGATCTATAGTCTGGATGTCTTATTGCTTTCCTTTTTCATTACTGAATAAACCAGGCTACAAATCTGGGATATTGCACTTAATTATGGGAAAGAGGTATCAGACTATCATAATTTTAATGGCATTAAAAATGTCAGTACCTATTCTAGGTGTAATAGCCTAAAAGCCTAGCCTAGCTTATAAACCCAGAAGACATATGAAAACATATTTTCATATTCCTCTGAAAAGTAATTTTTACAATTGTGTATTTGCAAGGAGTTCACAAAACTAGCAACGCATTTATATTTCAAATGAAATGTTCATAGCCTGTAGAATAGTAGAATAATTCAAACAGGTGCTAATTAGGTGTACAGAAAGGCCACTGAGGATAATTTATATATCCCCCTGCAACAGAAAAAAAAACGAATAAATGTTAATTGCTTATATTATGCAACGAGTGATTTTTAGGATGGCACTAAATTAGCTGCAAATATTATAATTACAAAGTACTGGGTAATTTACTAAAGATTAATTGAAATGATTAAATGCAAACTGCATAATTTTGCAAGGTAGTATTAATGTTTTCTGCACAGAAATGAAAAAAAAGCACTCACAGTTGTTACTAGCTATGTAATGAAGTATTTTATGCACCTCGTGAAAGCATCAGTGGCCTCTCTTTTACGTGTCCTTCTCTTCATGATTTTCATTGGGGGGAAATCACCGTGGTGTTGATAATAACCAGAATGTCTAAACCAGTCTGTGTTAAGGGCTGAGTCTGACCTCAGTGACGTGGGAGCCACACAAAAATGTTGCCTCATGGTCTGCATCTGTCAGCCTTTTCTGAAAGCTGCTGCAACTCTGGACATGTACTGAATAAGAGCAGTTTGAATCCATTCCTCACAACCAGAAAAAGGAGGCCCACTTTAAACACGATACTTGGTAGTATCTCTAGGCAGCAACAATTCTAATTTCACCTTTCTGAATTCAGTGCACCAGCCTCCTGCGTGCAGGCTTCATACAGTGCATACAGCACAATAGGTGGAAGGAGGACGGTGATGACTCTGGAGACAGCAGAGAGACTTGAAAAATTGTTCTAGTCCAGGAGGGATTTCTTACCAAGGACTATTCTCTATTTTAATTGCAGGACACTTTTCTGAGTTTATTATCTATTTATTACAATCTCTTGGCCACTATTTTTTTTTTTTTGGTAGATTAATATTTAATACAATTCAAATACTATTTAGCTATTTAAAAACTGACAGTGAAAACCAGAAAAGAATTCGGTGTTGGGAACAAATCTGGACTTTGGAGGCAACAGGAAAAAGAAATTATCATGTTCTTTTCAACTAACGCATATCACAGCTATAATGACATAAACTGTAAGATGTTGCACTTTTCATTAACACACATGCCATATGTCATGGCAAGAAACACTCTGTCTAGTGAAATGCTATAAATAAAAATAACGTCTCCACTTTTGGCTAATTGCAACATTAAGCACCTGTGATGCTCAGTGTGCAGGATACATTTTAGGGAATGTCTTCTATTTCTACAGATGTAAATATACCCATGTACAGAGACATGAGGAAAGCATGTGTATCAATTACAGACTCTTTATCGATTTTAAATACAAGGATGAAATCCCCTTCACACCATGCTAATTATGCTATTTTGATTGTAATTTCAGCTAAACCTTAAAATCTGTTTAATGTGGAGGGTCCAATAGAGGAACATAGGCACTTTCTGGATTTGTCCTACTCAGTATCTCACTTTTAATGTGTGTTTTGGCTCTTTTCACTTGAACAGATCTTGCTTAAACCTAGTCATGTGCAATATTGCATAAGAATGGCTCAGTAAATCTAGGCAAAAAGGCTCACGTAACATTAAAATGAAGTCTGTGCATAACATCCATTAGGACAATATTGAGGAGACCCATACAGGATTAGAGTCAAATTTAAAATTATGATAGACATTGCAGTCTTGGTAACAAAAGGAAATCGGGATATATTAAATACAGATCTGATTAACGAGATCAAAGAGCTGTGCATCTCATAGCCAGACACCCGTACACAGAGCCTCTGAAGTCGATGCAGCTGGATATTATTATTTGTGCTGCCCTTATCAAGCTCTGACAGATATTTGTACCTCAAAAGGTTCATTACTGAGTGAGAGATCGGAATCACAATTCCTTATGCAGTGACAAAGTAGCTGGTGCACCAGAAGACAGGGCACAATGTTGACAATATGTAAGCCAGGAAAAAAGGGGAAGGTTGAAAATGAGGGGCCAGATTCTGTAGAACATCTAAATTGCAAAGAAAGTGCAGTTCCTAGCAGGTGCCTGTGTCTCTGGATTCTCGTCTGCTCTTTGCCTGGCCTGTCTCCATGCATTGATTTGGAGAGGTGTAAAAGCTGCTTGAAAATTAGCTGAGAACACTCAACCCTGGGCCTCAGAAAAGGCAGCTGGAGGTTGCCACACACCAGCACATTGCAGCCACACGAGCTTTTGTCACCCACATTCACTCTCCTCCCTGTCACTTTTATAGCCAGGAGGGGACTAGTGACACAAGAACCTGCTGTCTCACGGAGCCCAAATAGGAGGGAAACAGTAAGGATGGACTATATGCCCATGGCAATTTTGTCTTATTTCTTAAGAAGCCTCCATCACTATCAAGAGAAAATTATAGATTGATTTTACTCACAAATGTATGACAGCAGTTATTTTCCAATGCTGACATTCACAAATGCTGGCACAGCAAAATATGAAAAGAAAGTCATAGCAAAACAGTAAACATTCAAAAAGCAGTGGCTAAATACAATTCATAACTGTTAGGCAAAGCTACAGCAATGCTCTTAGATCAGTGCCTTATTTTAGTCTGAGATTACATAGACAAGTTCAAAAGTATTTTGAAATGAGACCTTTGTAATTACATCGTAACTACAGTGTCCTGGATAACAAAATAAGATCTTGTAGAATATGTATGTTACTCACTTGAAGTAATTCCTTTTTCTGACACAGCCAGTTGTTTTTGCCTTTGCTGGTATAGATCTGTTGTTTGATGGAAAATACTTTTTTACTGTGTAAATGCAACTGATCCTGAGGAAGAAGAAATCATAAACCATCAGTAAAAATATACTGCACTGCCCTTTAAAGCTGCACCATTTCTGATGCACATTATGAACATATTTCATGCTGGTTTCACCAGTTTTCTTCTTACGATGTGAAAGTATCGTGGTGTGAAATGTATTAATAGGTGTGGAGTCCTCTGCAGCCTCTTCCTTCGTTCCGTAACAGTTTATGCCTATATGGCACAAATGCTGGTTGAATCCAATGAAATTAGTTTAATCTATCTCACCCCACAGTTCCGACTTGTTCTAGTTTTGCTCCAGAAGCTTTAAAAGGGTTGTCTTGTTTAGCTTGAGACATGAATGCTACATCATCTAAATATTTGCTGACCAAACCCAAAATTCAAACACTTAATTTTTCAGAGGTTTTTCTTTAGCAAGATTATGGCATTTAGCAACAAGAAAAAAATTCCCTGGGTGAGTTATTTGATACATCTCTCCTGCAGGGCTTCTCAACTTCCTCTGCCTGTACACAAGGCAGCTGCATCACAGCTCCTAGCTAAAAACACAAAACCTTTTACAGGAAAGACTTCAAATAGACACCTAAGTGTGGGCATTCAAGTTGTGTCTCTGCATGTGAGAAGAACTGAAAACTACAAGCTGCACAGCTGATGCTTCTGGTAGCCCCAAAACCTTAGCTCTATCCATAGGAATCCTGAAGGAGACTTAGGTGTGCAAACACGGATGCATTTGCCTGGATGGTGACTGAGCATCTTAAGTGTGAGAACACTAAATTAGGGGTCAGGTTCACAAGCAATAGGTTCGAATTGCTCGAGTGAACCCACAGTGACTGGTATGACCTGAGGAGCTGGTGGTGTCAGCACCTGATGGACATTTCCGTGTGTGCACAGAGAACACCCTATCTAATAGAAGCCATCACAACAGATCCTTTAAGACTGCAGTGAATTAGTGTGTCCTTTCATGGCACAAATGACATGACTTGCACATCTCCTCCCTCAGGTAAAAAAGTGCACTTTTCCAAAGGGCAGTAAAAATGAATACAAGAAGAGGCATTGTTAATCATAGTTCAATAGACTGGTGCAGCTCACAAGCCCTGGAATGCACAGGACAGCCTTTTTTGTACTTTTGGTCAGAACTGATTTTCACTGATTTGCCTGGAAAGCACGACTTAATGGTATTAATATCCTTAGTGGTATAATATACTTAGTGATATTAATATCTTACCATTTTGAAAAATCAGAATTCAAATATACAATATTTCATGTTAGCGTAAAGTTTCTTTGCCATTTTATCTCCTCATTTCAACATTAAAATTGAATTGAATTCTTTTTTAGGTAACTGAGCTGCCACCACTTTAGAGACACCTCCTTCGCACTGGGTGTGTTGATGGTTTTGATTATACCTTTATGTCTGTAAATCTGATCTAAGAGCCCAAATTAAAAACAAAACTCAAGCCCCACTTCCGCAAACGTAATTAGACACGTACACTAATACCTATCTGAAAACATACTAGTGAGTCTTTGTTCATTTATCGTATGCTCGCTCTGTAATATTGCCGCTTTCTATATAAAGACGTCCGGTAGTAATTTGGGAACATACCGCCTTCTTCGAGTCAGGCTTGTCTTTTATAATCACAGTTGCCGATAAAATGCCTGAAGTTGATTAGTAAGATACAGGGTTCTTCTGAGTTACGTCAGTGGCTGTTTTAAGTATCAAAGAGATGTTTTACAAAAAAACAAAGGCAAGTGTTTTACATTAAATCTTATAAAACTGTACATAATAATAGTCTACAACATGAAAATGGCCATTAAACTGTTGTAATAGTTACGAAATGTAGTAAATATAACAATTCTAATGTTTCATATATTTATCATATCAATCACTGTACTCATACAGCTGTGTTTGTGTATATATATTCAATGGCACCGTAAACAGTTGTTGGAAAACGCACATTAAGTCTTAACCCATTAGAAGTTATTACACTTTTTCATTCAAAAAGTTAAAACGTATTAAAAAAGAAATAGCCTTGTAATATAATGCACATTTTGACATTTTCTAGGGTAGCAATCGAGGTGATGTATAACAGAGAGTGTTCTGGAGTTCAGATTGCTTTACATTTACACCCACCATGATACTAAATTTTAAACATTAAATGTAATTAAATAATACACAGTTCATTAAACAGTTGATTTCAGAGATCCACAATGCACAAAGTCTGGTCAGTGTCTAATGGGTATTCCCAGTAATTTATATCTCTGGAACCTTTATGGAAAATCCTCTTTAACATGACATAGGTGAAGTTTGAACTGAATTATCTATTATCTTTCTTTTTTTTTTTTTTTTTTCCTCTGTACAGAGCTGCATTCAACTGGATAAAACATTATTATGTTTATTTATGTTTGCCATTGCTGGACATTTATCCAATAAGCCTTGAGTACATACTTAAGCTTCCGGCCATGGCATTTTGTGGGGCAGGGAAACTCACTATCTATATCCCTCAGTAAACAAAGTGTTTCTAATTTTTTCCATAGTTAAGGCAACTATACTGATATATTAGACACACCATATGCTTTTATGTTGCTTCCTACAATCTAAACAGTACAAGTGAAAAGAAGCTTCAAACATGCTTTGATCTTCTTAACCACTCAGGAATTTCATTAAGCTGGTAGAGAGTACTTCACTTTAACATGGTTTACATCTGTAGACAGAGCTCATTAGCTGTTCACTAGAAAAATAAAGTATGTATTGGCTTGAATTTGAAGACTGACCATTCATATAATTTATCAGAAAAACTAAACAAGCAAAACCAGCCAGTCAGGTTCCAGTGAACACAACTGAGAAAAACAATAAAACACACATATACAATTTCTGTGTTTTCAATTATTTCTACCCCATAACTTAAGCTACTCAGACCCTTGTCATCATTCCCTCTGTATTTTGGGTGGGCTTTGTCAAAGGCTATCTTCAAACTCTGTAAGCGATGACACTTGGTGTCTGCCAACTCCAGCATGTCGTTTAATATTTATGCTAACACCACATAAACTAAAGAGCCATTTAAATTTGTTTTCTGTTGGGTAAGGCTGTAGGTATAAATGACAGAAACGCTTGCCTAGTGGCTGCAAGGCGATGCAGCTACAGCTGACGACGCCACAGAACTGCCAGTGCTGTTAAAAAAAAGAGTGAGGAACTCGGGGCCGTGTCGCTCCCATTTCCAGTTATGCTGTGCTTAGAGGATGACTTGACAGTGCTTGTGGTGGTTGTGGTGTCAATCTTTTTCCAGGTTGGTTTTGGGTCGTTTCTGTTTTCTGGATGGGTTTTCTTGTCCTTGAGTATATCTGAAAATATGAAAGTAAACGTAAGAGTAATCACACATCTTTTAAATAGCAGCTTTAAATTCTCTCTGTTGTGGGAATACGTACACAGGTCTGAATAACTAAATGATGTATGGAGAGTGATGGGGCACTTTTATCCATGCGTTAGTTGGTCCCAGAGCGGGCACTGGGTCCTCAGCACCCATTGTGTTGCTCAACAAGTCTTCTCTCACTGGCCTGCTCTACTTGTCTCCTTGCAGACACAGCCTGAGCAGAATAATAGGTGTCTGCACTGCAGTGGCTGGTCTCAGAACCTCTTTTCTCTCACAGAAAGTACCTTCAGTTTCACCTGGGGTAGGAACTGGTCATGCTTTAAAACATCATGTTAGGATTGAGTGGTTTTATAACATGCCCCAGTGAAACACCCATCAGGTTGCTGAGTTGCTGCAGGAGGAGAACGGAGAACATACTGACTTCATGGAATAGTCAACTTTCCACCTTTTTATTGCTTTGCCACTCCACTTAACCTTAAAGCGACATGCGGCCCTTGATATGGTATGACAACCTGGCAAGACAGATTACAGACATGAGGAAATGCACTGGCATCTCATACACCTTGTTCTTCAGTTCTTCAACATGGGCAAAAAAGTGGCTACAAAGGGAAAATGCTTCAGGTTTCGTTTAATTGTTTTCTCTAGTGAGTACAAGGAGTTGTTTTTTTTTTTTTTTTTTTTTTAAGTATGGAACAATAACATTTGGGTTTTTTTCTCCCTCCTGGTGTATTTTGGGGCAATTTGGGGTACCCTTTTTATAAAGGCCTAGATTCATAAGAAAGTAGTAGCAGTAGTCCTTTATTGCAAAAGCATGTTTTTTTTTTTTTTTAAATTAGAAAATGACTGATAAGGGTCTCCAGTTATCTTGACATTCCCAAGCTATCTGCAAGTATCACTGAGATTGTATCGCCCTTGAACCCTCTCATTGGCATTGTGGGGAAAAATAAATCAATCACTATTTCATCTGATGATGGGGTGAGGATTTTACAGTCAATCTGTAAAAGCCTGACAACAAACAAATTCCTACCTGGAAGAATTTATAAATTAAAAATAATTGTTCAGGTCCAAGCTTAAAGGATTTGTGATGATACTAATGAATGCGGTGCACATACACAAGAAAGCAAAAGGCATAGATTTGTAATGCAGATTAAACAACAGTCCAATCTTAAAATAAAAACTCTGAATCACAGAAGCAAGTTCCTGGCAGAAACTGGAAAGATGGAAAATATTCCAGAAATGTAAATGCAATCTGAGATCATTGTCTCCATGTCAGTACTTCTGAACAACCATCAATAAACTCACTTGATAATAAAAATGAGCTATTGTATTGGGAAAGCACACATTGTACTTTTGCCAGTATTAACTGTAAAAGAGATGCAATCAATTCCTCCATGTTATCATAATATCAACATTAATCCCAGAGGAACCATGATTCCTAACCCTGATTCAAGGGTGACTGCAGAGAAGAGACACTGCCTGGCCATGCGTCCAGTGGGAAAAGAGGCACCTGCCCATGCACTCCTAATTCATCATGGCCAAATGTGACATAGCTCCTCTTCAGTTCCAACTTGCTATGGAGCCAACAGAAAGTAGGAGAAGAAAAAGCATGCTTTAAATGTTTAGAAAATACCAGTATTCTGAGGACACTTGAAAAATGGACAACCTTCAGACTGTCATTAAAGTAAATTAAGAATAAATCATGGAAATAGGTGTGCTCTGACACTGCCGAGACTCCTTTCCATCACTGTCATTCTCCTCTTCGACTGCGGTAAAGGCACTATTTCTCTGCTGCCTCTTATATCATCCCAGCCTGCTGACTTCAGCTCTCTGGGGCCAGCTGATTAAATTAAGACCTCACTCAGGTAAATCTATTCCCCTATTTCAGTTGGCCATGTCCAGCATTGTAACTTGATTGGCCTCTATAAATTGGGCAGACTGAAATGTATTAATTCGTTTATTTTCTTAATATTGACTTAACCAAAAATCTAAGGTAAGATTTAATGCTATCAGAGAGGCTGTTGGTTTCTAAAAGCTTTCCTCTCAGTGACTGCTTAATGCACTACATAACAAGCGTTAAATAATACATTAGGAAACTCTGCCTTTATCCTTTCCACGGGAAGGACTACATTCTGAATTCTCTCTCTGTCTTTGCAGCAGAAGTATCTTCTGATGCTATTCATGGCCAATTCTATATTGGGATTTAATTGTGCAAAACTGGCATTTTATTTAAAGTGCCCTGTTTTCTCTCTTCTTAGAAATAAATAAAAATAGCTTCAGTCCTAATTCAGTGCAAGATCTTTTTCAATTCTATAGTTAGTTTTTAAGGCAGAGATTTCAGCAGTGAAAAGATTTTGTGTTTTATTCTAGTTCCTTCAGAGTTCCTTTTGCTTACTCACTTCAGGGTTTTGGCTGAGAGACTCTGAGTTAAATGAGTTTTTCCTCTTAAATCTTTTGCTCCGAGTCAGAGATGGTTACATTCACTCTACTACTGACGTTCAAATGCAAAAAAATAGTGAGCATGCTAAAAAACCAAAGAAGTGTTAGTGTGAAGACTAGCACAGAAATGAAACTCCACTCTCAACAAAGTAAATGCCAGATGTTCAGTACCCATGAACCAAGCTCCCAGAATGTGACTTCTTAAAACCAACCAACCAAACCCCACAACCTTCTGCATTTTAAAGGCTTTATGGTTCCCAATTAATAGCCTTCTCCATCACTAGAAACTTTCTTCCCATCAGTCCCTCTCTCCTTTCCCAAAATTAAGTGGTTAAAATCCTCGAAGGCTTCAGTCAACCACAGGTGAATACACATGATGTCCTTTTGGACTTTGGCATAGGAATATTCATAGAATCATAGACTGGTTAGAGTGGGAAGGGATCTTAAAGATCTTCGAGTTCCAACCCCCAGCCCTGGGCATGGACACCTCCCAGCAGACCAGATTGCTCCAGCCCCATCCAGCCTGGCCTTGAACACTTCCAGGGATGGGGCATTTTACATTATTAACATGAACATACATACTATTCTACACTGTTTATTTACCACTGCACCATGGTATGGTGATAAAGCCACTGGAGTAGCTGCTGTGCTGTGCCCTTATCCAGGTTCCCAGTGTGAATATTCAGACCCTGCCAAAAGGGGTACTTAGTGAAGGCAGCTGAGTGCCAAAGCTGCCTTTCTGAGCAGCCCTTCAGGACTCTCCCTGAGGACGAGGTCTGTCAGGGTCAGTGAAGATGCTCAGAGTCCCTGTAGGCCCCATGATTACCGAGAGTATGGAGAACAGCTCAGTTAGTCCAGGGGATTGAGTCCACTTCCTTGGCTGAACTTTCATCCATATTAACTGCTGTTCAATTCACATCTTGACAGCATAAACAAAGCACATAATGAAAATTACTTGACCTCGATGTTTAGAGCATTTAGGATTATCTTCACCTCAAAGATCTAACCGCAAATTGCTAACCCAGTAATGTGTGTGTCGCTCAGATGGCACTGAACTTCTCATAAATACTTATATGGATCAATACTATTCCTCAGAGAGACCAGCCAGGATAAAATGGAGAGTCAAAACTGTCACTATCATCTAATTTAGGAACAGGCAACCTCTCCTATAGTAAGGGCTGAGCATGCCGTTAAATGCATTTGGCCAGTCACTCAGTGAATCACAGAATAGTTTGGGTTGGAAGGACCTTTAAAGGCTACCTAGTCCAATCCCCCAACAATGAGTAGGGACATCTCCAACTCAATCATCTACCACCTCTCTGGGCAACCTGGACCAGTGTTTCACCACCCTCATTGTAAAAAAATTCTTCATTATATCTAGTCTAAATCTACCCTTTTTTACTTTAAAGTCATAATGTCCTAATGCAACAAGCCTTGCTAAAGTTTGTCCCCATCTTTCCTGAACACAGGACTCCACGTGGGGTCTCACCAGGGTGGAGCAGAGAGGCAGAATCTCCCGTGCCCTGCTGGCCATGCTGCTTTTGATGCAGCCCAGGATGCAGTTGGCTGCAACACGCACTGCTGGGTCACATCCAGAATGTCAGACGTAGCCAGTAATGACAAAGAGGAAAACTAATGTGATTTTTTTTTTTTTTTTTTTTTGGTTATTAGCAGGTTATCTGACACAAGTTTAAGCCATATTGGCACCCCAGCCGTTAGTTCCCCTCTCCTTCACTTTGCAGTTTGCTACTGGTAGGGGTTATCAAAGACATAAATATTTACTGGTCTACTTGCCTGCTATTGTTTGGTAATAAAAAGCATTGGCAAGGTCTGCTTAAACCTCTGTTGAGGTTTCTTGTTGCCCTGCCAAGGGATGAACAAGACTCATCTACTTAACAGAATCCCCTTTACATTTTTGTCCTTCTCTTGACCTGACTTGAGCTCAGCCCTTTCTCTATCGTTGCGAATGATCAGTGTGATAGGGAGCCTTCCCCTGCAAAGATNACCACTCTTTCAGTAAAGTAATTCTTCCTAATATCTAATCTAAACCTCCCCTGCCGCAGCTTCATACCATTTCCTCTGGTCCTGTCATGCTCAACACTGGCTCCTCCGAGCCGAAGGGTAAATGCAGAGTCCCTCCACAGGCAGTTTCTGCCGACACAGAGGAAGACAAAGTCTTTCTGGCGTGAAGCAAAGAGGCAGGAAGGGAAGGGCAGCTGAATGGGCTGATCTCCCGTTGGGGGAGGCTGCATCAGTTTTTGTGAAGCCTGTGTGTGAGCTGCCCCAGCACCTTTCAGATCCAGCTTTCGTTGCCCTTCACCTCTCAGGGCTGAGCAGAGGGCCCTGGCAGCCCCTGCTCTGTACCCTGGTGCAAAAGGCAAGGCCCTAGGGTTGGTGGCAGCGGTGTGTGTGTGCCTCAGGATCTCTGTTCCTCAGGCAGTATTCTTGGGATTAACCAACAGCCATGGTGCCTGTGTACATCTAAGGCTACGGGTCGTCACACCAGACAAGCGTACAAGTCCTGTGAGAGATTTCTGAATAACAACAAAAAAGAGATTTGCCAGACTAGTCCTCTAAATGTTAATTATAGCAGCCCCATTTCTAATGGAGTGGGACACAGACAGAGAATCAATGCTCACCAATCCACCAGACCCACAACAATGTGGAGATTTTGAACATGTTTCCATCAGTTTTACACCACAAACTGCTGGGGAGATCGTTCAACCCAGCTCTTTGGGGAGAAAAGAAAGGGAGATTGCTTATTTCGATTTTCCCACATTAATTTCATGAAGTCAGACCTGTCCATTTCTTCCTAGACTTTCATGCAAACACTGTGCTTTGAAAAGACAGAATGTCAGCATCGACGATGGCAAATTAATGCCTTGGTCTTAAATGCCTCATCATGGTTGCAATGATACTCATAATGTAGGTCTGGAGTGAACTGGTCACTACCTGCATTTCCTCTCCACATTGTAGCTCAGTTGCTTGATAAATTTCACTTCGATCAGAGGCTTGGTTTTGGCTGACAGCTTCATAAGAAAATTAAAGCTAGGTGCAACTTGGTGGAACAGGCTCCTAAATTACAGTAGATGCTGCAGTGTTATTATTAGCTTTTTATCACCTCTGGTAGGAAAAGCTGAAATTACTTTTACATATTCAAAGGAAGGAGCGCTGAAATTGCAAAACAATGCTGTCGCCATAAAACGTACCAACAATTTCCAAATAATCTATTATCCTGACATTAAGACCAGCACTAATTATTTCCAGTTACAGCTGCAGCAGACAAATGGAATCAGGAATGCTGTGGAAATGGGAATGTGAGCACTCCTAAAGTGTGATGAACTTGTGATACAATTCTCTGAATTCTGGAGTCTGTTACTGTCCGCTGCTTTTACCAGTCAGTAAAAGGCAGGTATAATATATCCCTTTTGGAGCCAGAAAAGGGAATAATTAACAGCTCTGCAGCCTCCCATATATGTACTGTTCTACCCCTTTCTGTTTCAGGCTGAGAATATGGTGTCTGTAACAGCCTTTTCCCCAGACATCTTTTTATGGAAACTTGGCCTTAGGAGGAAAAGTTTTTTAACCAGAAAAGGGAAGAACTACAGAAGTTACAACCAAATAGCTCACTGTCCTTACTTAACCACCGAGTTGCATTAGGTTGAGGCCAGCCTGTGCAGAAGACTCGTGGGACAAGATTATGAGGGTTAACTGGTATGTCCCATTTTGGCTCTGTCACCTTTTGAATTCTCTTTTTAAAGACTGTGACTGAAGAGAAGTGGGCCTTGGAGGGATAGTCATGAATTAGGACTAGGATTATCTATGTCCAGTTTTTAGTTCTCCGTTAAACTGTGTGATCTTTGGCAGATAACTTCTCACTGTAGGCCAGTGAGAGAACTATTGTATTTCCTTCACATATTGCACATCTGGTTGTAAATTCTTCAGACTGAGAAGAACCATACCCACTCTAAAGAAATAACATTGGCTGGAATTTTCAGGAACTACTGTTACAAAAAAAACAAACAAACAAACAAAAAAAAACCTGCAACAAAGAAAAGTCAGGAACAACTGTGAGACAATTTGAGATGTCAGGTGCCTGGAAGCCACGCTTAGATGAAATGGCAACTCCTTCCCACATTCCCAAACAATCTTTTGTCTATATACACTTGAATGCAACATCTACATAGAGAAAGAGAATAAGACATTATCTCAGCTGTGCTGCTGTAAGGAAACCTGTCACAGTATTTATTTGCCTTTTGATATACAGCTGCCATAGCAAACCCTGCATGATATTCAGGAGCCAGAATAAAATTGTGTTAGTTCTGAAGGCTACAAAGTAAACCCACACGTGTAACTGCCTCAGCTCCTGCCACGGTAAATGTCAAGATAGAACAATCCATCTTTTCCTTGGGAAGAAATAACCCAACCTAACAAACATTGTGTGATTCAGCAGTAGTTCCATTAATCAGACAGTCATTTGCAAGAAAAGGTTTTGTCATTTTGTTTATGTTAATACGAGACTTATTCAAATGCAGACAAGCTAAAAGTATACGCTTAAAACATGCCAAACATCTTTTACATTTCCTGGAAACATCTGTTTTTAGTCTAGTCCTAGGCACATGTTTGTGGTTGCATGTTGAAGCTTGTTTAGTTTCCCAGATACCTCGTACATACTGTGGCACAGCTGACATGATATCCTGAAACACAGCATGGAAGTATCTGTAAAACATGATGTTCCCAGTAAATCAGTTGAACTTCTGTTGTAACTTTCTTGTAATGAGAGAAACAACTAAAAAGCTGTGTGACAGCCTTCTGCCATCACTGTATGGTGCAATTAATTAGTTAAGTTTAGAAATTCTGTACATGCCTCACTGGTAATATCCAGAAGACGGAGAGCGATCCCGATGCCGCATGCCTCACATGCTCAAAACTCCTATTAAACTTAATGGGAGTTTGGGGGGATGCGAGGAATGCAGGATTGACCTTTATGGTTAAAGATGAATGTGTGCTCTAGACTTCAAAGATTAGGTGCCCCTGCCAGTCTGGAGTGTGCAAGTGATCAGCACGCCAAGTGCCGAAGGCATCTGCTAAATATCACGCCACAGCTCAAAGCTGTAATTAAGAAAAATATAAACTGGCTCAAGGAAGAAAAATATTAGTAATAATTGAAAATGCTTTGGCTGTTGCTTTTGTCCTGATGATCTCATTAGTTTTGGTTACAGAAACAGTTCTCACACTGGCTGACGTGGGGCACGCTTTGTTTGTGCTCTCATTCTACCCACATCTTTCCCAGTTAACTTTTATTGCTCAATACAAAGGTCAAATCGAAGGCTTAATTAAATTGTATACGGGGAAACTATAAACTTATTTTGGAAAGGAGTACAAAAACATTTAAAGCCATCCCAACTCCTCACCCCCAGACACTCCTTAATTTCTTGAGAAGAAAAAGAGCATGTGGTGTTGGCATTCTTTCCCTTAAGGGGAAACTGCACCTTTTCTTGCTTGAAAATTTACATGTTACAAATATCTAGCCCTTTCATAAACTGCTAATTGTGTTTGCAAGTGACATTTGTAACTAAGATTTTAATTTAGCACCGCAGCTCTGAACAGACAAAGCTCCATTTTCCAAAAGGACTGGACATGATCTTATGTTCGCAGCAATGTAAGTTCAATTTACAGCAAGGATCTGAACTTCATCTGCTTAGCTTTAAACAGAGATTGTACCACCAAAACACATACTATTACCCACCTGCTTGAAGTTAGGCATGTGTCTCTCAGCCCTGAGGCCTAAAACTGAAAAGCAGCATCTCTCTCAGCTGGAAAACCTCACAGGTCATGTACAGGCACCAGTTACAGTTTCTCCGTGCCGTAAGAAGCAAATCGCATCGCTGGAGAGGAAAGTTGGGTTTGAGTACGCTACAGCCTGTGCACCACCACCACCAGCCCACAAGAAGTATGTGACAAGCTAGCTGCCACAGATGAGCGTTTTTGCACCACTGAGATTCTCAAAGCTCCCATTCAGCTGTTGCCTAGCCTTAGGGGCGTAAGAATTCTATGAATCCTTCAGTTTCCATCTCCAAATGCCCTCCAACGCTTGGGTTTCTGCCGCGACCGTGCACATAAACCCCAGGGAGCCATGAGCTCCACAGCCCTTGGGTGCTGTGATGGAGGTGGAGGATGGCCTGAAAGGCTCCTCGCCTCTTGCCAGACCTCCTCAGCACGGGCTCGCAGGATTACGCCAGAGCATCAGAGAGCAGACAGGTATCTGCCAGCTGGGGCAGTAGCTACAATGGGCACCAGTGACAGGCAGTATCGAATCATTCACGTGGCTGATTTAGAAGGGGTGCTTGAACCCAGGTCTCTCATACCCTCTCCAGTCAGAACAGATAAGCAGAGACGGGTGTCCCTCAGACTGGAGCAGGCTCTGCAATGTTGCTGCATGTTCTAACTACCCATGTCTGCCCTGAGAGCAAAGTGGCCCAAAATACACTAGAAATAACTACTCAAATTAATTGTCAGTGAAAAGTTATGAGACAACAGAAACTGTTCTGTGCCACTGAGCAAGGTCTCGTCATGCTTCTACAAGGAAACAGGGGCACGAAGATGGACTGCTATCTGCTTAGGAAGCCATAATTTTACATTTTAGCACAAGCAGATGTCATATCCTTAAGGAGTGGGCAGGAGAAAAAAAAACCACAGAAGAGTTCCCCTCCCACCAAATAGTTCTGTGACTCAGGACAGAGCCCTTTCTGCTCGGAGCTGCCTCTGCGAGGCCCGGTGCCTTCAACACGTGCGCTTCACACACAGCCTGAGCATGGTAACCACAAACAAGGCATCAACTTCCAGCACAGCAGGCACAGGGTAACAATCGCAAACATCTCTAAATGACGTCCGAAGTGCTCTTTTCACCCTGCAAACACGCTGTTATCATCATTCCTCACTCTTTAAAAGCCAGTAAAATTCTTCCAGTTATTCCCATTGCTCCCTGAGAAACCCAGGCAGACGTAATTCCTACTGCACAATGTTGAAGTCACCAGGTCCCCGTGTCATTCACACTAATGGTGGTGGCAGTGAGGATTTAAACCATTTCCTTTATTTCTGTCATTTCTTGAGCACACATGGAACCTTATACTAAAAGTCTTTTAAAGAGGTTCTAATTAGATGTAATTATAATTGATGTGTAGTTGTAGAATAAACACTGAATTCACTTCAATCCACATATCATCTGATTTCTATTAATCTAGGTGACAAAAAGCATTAGTTATAATACCGAAGGGTAGGTCTGGTCCGTAGATCAATCACTAGGAAACATTTTTTTATTGAATCTTTCCAGTATTTCATTTCAGTCAGAACTGAAATCAGAAGAAACTGTGGCAAGATATTTTCCTGGATTAATCATTTTAGACTTAATATTGAGAGAAGCAAAGGAGACCATCACAGCATTAGGCTTCCTCCAGCTCTGGTATGGGAAGTTTAAATTAGTCTTTTCTCCTGCTCTAGTTTGGCAACTATTCAGCATGCATATCCTCTATTTCACATTCCGAGGTTTATCCGGCCAACCAGAACCCCAGCTCTATCACAGCTGACAGTTATTGACGGAGAGGATGATTAGAGCCATCACTCTACTAAGTATCTGTAGCAAGAAGAACATGTTTCATGTGGAAATACCAACCGGCTTAAAAGCATTATCTTATTAGTAGCATGCAGTGAAACTGATGAACCCTTATCACATTCAGCAGGATGACGAATACCTAAATCAACACAAACGGAAAGAAGATATACAACCAGGGGTAAAAAATAAACTTTTCTAATAAAATGTCTTATAAAATGAAGCACCACCATTAGCATATGCAGAAGACTATGTTCAGTGTTCAGGCTGCAGAGCAAATTAAAGGAAGGAAAGTCCTGTTTGCAGCTGGCAATGATCCCGTTCCCCCAATTCTGTTCTGACAGGGTGGGAACTGCTCCTTCCAATTTTCACAGGAGACATCTACACCAAACCCACCAGGACTGAATTTAGCTGGTCTGCTAACACTGTGCTACATAATAGATTGAGGGCTATAAATCTTCCCCCTTTTTCAGGGTACCAACACTGCTAAACTTTACACTGGCCAGGAGTGACAAAGTGGTGACCACTTTCCTCTGCCACTTAGCCATGTGGAAAAAATGCTTCCAACCATAGCCCACACACTAGATAAAAACCCCTTGCGGTATTAATTCCATTGTGAGAATGATACAAACACTATTTTGAGAGTGATGAGCGTTGCACTGGAACTCAAAGACCTGCAACCTTCGACTGGCTTCTCTCTATACTGATGTGCTCCAGCTTGACTGCTCAGATGACACTAGTGACAAAGCCAGCATGGTTCCCAAGGCCCTTCTCCAGGCACTGGCAGCACCTCTCCAACAGTTCATGCCAAAGAGCTGAAATAAGAAAATGTATTTGTCTCTCAGGAGGAAGAAGCTGGAGAGCACAAAAGCAGCAGGTGTCGCTGCAAGTGAGTGTACAGCAATAGGAGACTCCAGATGAAGAAATAGAATGACCTTGAATGAATACATAAAGGTCCATCTCTGCTTGTTTCTATGCACAGAACCAACATGGGCATATGCAGAGCACTTTTTAGGTAACTGAGCATGTGGCTTGATTTCTGTATGCTTCCACCCAGCCACAGAAGCTTTGACAGGCACTCAGTCTTCTCTTTGAGATTTGTAAGTTATTCTCAATTTCCCTCTGTCATAAGAGCTCCAATAAAGGCAAAACCCCACTGGAAGTTCATGAGAGCTGACACCGTGTGCTGCAATAGATCTGTTGGCACTGCTGCGGTCTATTATGCAAATATGCATCAGTGGACTTTGTAAAACATAAATTATGTAAATGCCCATTTAGAGACTCTTCAAAATGCAGATTACTTGCCTGGTATTTGGAGACAATTAACATTTCTGACGTGAACCTGCACTTGTGGATGTCTAGGCCTAGCAAACCTTATTTTGCATGCAGGTTCAATCTTGGTATGATGGACTTTTGCTCTGTAAGACAACTGTTTCATGATCTACTTAAGCTGCCTACCACTGACACCGTAGGTTTTAAGAGGCTCTTCAATTTGCTATCGTGGCAGTGCTCCAAAAGATCCAATCTGGAATTCAGGTTGTTCATTTGGGATTACAAAGGATTTTTCTTTTTAATTAAGACTTTGTGTTTTAATTGACGCATGCCAAACATCTGCCTGTCTGCATGAAGCTCTGTGTCTCATTCTTCTGTGGGGGTAAGGGTTTGAGTCGTGATTCTCCATCTCTGCAATCCTGTTCCTGGCCCTGGGTCAGACTTGAGTCAAAGCCAAAAGGCAAAGAGCAGAGACAAACAGGAATTTGGGCTTGACTGTGAGCTCAGGCAACAAACTTGACACAGTAAGTATAGGTCAGTTCCTCAGGGTGCTCGGTAGTCATTTGGAATGCTGGGCTCCCACTCAGGGATTAAATCAAGCAGCTAGATTAGGGTTTTTTTAGAGCATAATAGAGCATCTTGGATTGCTCTTAGTAGGCTCATTCCTGGCATCCGAGATCTTACCAAAATCTAGGCCAAGCAATACATCCTTTCCTAGAAAAGAAAACTTCATGAAGTATCTACCTGGGTAAAGAATTTGGAAAAACTAGGTTTTCAGGAGTAGTAAACTCGGCATCTGTTGAACTTCATTAAATTCTTGTTTGAGTTGAGATGGGTGAAATTAACCTTTATACTTCAACAGTACTCTCCCTATTTGAAGCAATTGAATCAAAGTATCTTACCAAGGGCATCTTTCTACTTTATAACTTCAAAGAACATTTATTCAGAGATAGCATGTGAGGATCACGTAATTGGAGCCATCTGATGGAGAAAGGGCTGCATACTGAGCTAGCTAGGGAAAAAATACTTAATTTAAGGAGAGATTAAAGATCTGAAACAAAGTTCGTAAAGCTGCTGTGCTATAGAAAGAGGTAATAGTTTCCCAGACCAGCAGAAACAGTGCAAGGTGAATGGATGAGTCTTTCTAGTCACTGTTGGCTGAGTAATTACCTGAGTTGTGAACCAGGTCCTATAAAAAACAAGGAGCTCAGAAGACAATTTGCCACCACCTCACAGTTTTCTTTACCAGCCTATTTAGGCTCCTCAGGACACGGACAATAATTTCTGTGGATCTACAGTTGCTGTCATCACAGGATCATCATCTTGATTGAGGCATTCATGTACTGCTGTCAAATCCATTATGGGAAGACATATACCTTGATAATTAAAGGACAGCGAAGAACAACTGCAAACAATATCAATTTAATTGAAACTCAACATTTACTGGTATCCAGAACAGTCACCAAGCCACCAGCCATTTAGTATGGCTGCAATCAAGCCTTAAACTAGAAGTCCCACAAATTTTTAGCCATCTAGTTACAAATTTAGATTAAAAATATAAAAAATAATTATAAAAGATAGGACTATTAATTTTACTGAACCTTCTCCAACTGGGACAGGCCTGGGACAGGCACTAAACAACATCCAGCTATCGCTGACTTGCTGCACTCAAGCAGTGCAGGCTGATGGCATCTTCAGAGCTTAAAGCAAGTCAAGGCAGGCTGTTGTCACAGGAAATACAGATACTCCTGGGACATGTCACCGAGCCGTAAGAACCTGTAAGTTCTGACATGGATACTCCATAAAGCAGAAGACATTTTTAGATGAGAGCTAGCAAGACCCAGAGCGTGTATTTACAGTGCGGCGTGGGAGGAGAAAAGGCATGAGGTAGGACAATCTCATATCAAAAGGGGAATCAAAGGGAGAATAAGAAAAACGTGGACCTGCTGATGAATGAGACAGAGGACACAGAAAAGCCCAAGGTATGAGAAGCCTTTTCTGCCTCAGCTTTGCTGACAAGATCATTGCCCAGGCTCCCGTGGCTGAGTCCAGGGAGTGAAATATTATCCATAGCAGAGGAAAATCAATTAGGGATTGTGTGTTGGTGCTGGGATGAGGACCAGCATTAGGGCCATGCAGGCAGCTGGCTCTGGGAAGCTGTAAAACCTCTCGCATTGAAGGTATTAAAGCCAGACTAGGCACACAGGGATGGGTTCAGTAGAGCCGACTGGCTTGGAGCACAAACACACACTAGAGAAGCTTCTTCAGCCCTGTTTTCAATCTTCTGATCATCTATTCATTTTGATGAATCTATTCCATGTGAAAAGCAAATGAAAATGAACTATTCAATCAGTTTGTGGCTAAATTTGTAACTATAAAAACTGAGAGTGAACATCTTGTAAAAGGAATATACATTGGCAGCTATTGCTGATGGAGTGCTATCAATAGGCATTAAAGCTGCAAATGGCAAGGTGTTGGCAAAGCGAGAGAAATCGCTGCAGAAAGTAAAAAGCCAATCTGTATGATGAACAGAGTGTACATAAAGTAGAGCAAATTACCAGACACACAGACACAAGAGCACAGAGGCATGGGAGCTGATTAAGAAGTCCTTGTGAAGAAATCTTGAAGGCTGGCCAGTTCCTCCTAATTCTCTGGCACCCGTTCCAGGCGCTCAGCGAGTGAAAAGAGCACTGTCTGTGATGGGAGTGAACACGTGGTCCTGTATTACAGGGAGACGATGGATGTGCAACACCATTGCACATGGCTGCTTGGAACTGCCGTCCCCCTTTCAGAACAATCCTGCTTTTCAAAGCCTCAGTAATCTCGGATAAATGCCAAAGAGGGAGACTTGAAAGGCCCAGCTTCGGAATTCCTCAGTGAGGAATAAGCTGGGCTTGTGGCTGAATGAACGGTGTGTCACTGTCACCTTGATTGTGTGATATTTGGAGGCTCTGCTGCTGGGGTTCTACTTTCTGAACACCTTTTCCTGTACATTTGTAACCCGAGAGAGAGGTCATAGCCATAAGACCTCACAACCCCTTCCACTGCTGTTTTTCCTTAAAACCACAAGCCTGATTTTTATTTATTTTTCACTTCCTGGGTTTTCTCAAGACATTCCTTTTCCCCATTTCTTTCTAATTAGATACAACGGAACCCTGCTCTTTAGTCTGCTAACTAGAGTGAAAAATAAATTACTTTCTAAAGAAGAATATGCATTGTGGACCTCTACTAGTTCGAATGGTGGAAACATGCAGCAGCTAAACACCCTCAGGTGTTTTGGGTTTTTTCTGTTTAACTGAAAAATATGGGTCATTTGGGGGTATGTCTCCAATATTGTTAATAGTGGCTTGTGCTAGGGAAAAATTAATTGTGACTGGACTGAATTTGACGGAACTGAAATTTAAGCTTGGCTTATAGTCATAAAGGGACTGATTAAGCTCAGGGAAGATTATTCTCTGGTTTGCCTGCTGTCCAGGAAAATTTCAGGACAAGGAGTCACAAACATGACCAAAAGTCTGATTTACATGCCCATTTGAAAACTATTGTTGCTTTAATTCTTCCCATTTATGAGATAGTCAGCTGTAAACGAAAGCTGAGTAGGCAGAGGTAGCGTGTTAAGAATTCATTACCGTCTTTTTGCTTACATATGGAAAAGTCCCCCAAATTACAAACATGACTGCTTTAATTGGGGATTCTGGGTGCTGCAGCAATGGAAATAATGAAGTATGCTTGAGATTTTTATTGTTGAACTTTAATCAGCTAACTTTCTTCACTGCTCTACAGTGGACATAATAGGAAATAGGCAATTGCAAACATTATCCAAATGCTTTTCCAAGGGCGTGTCTAAGTAAGTTGTCTTGTTTTCAGATAAAACGAGCATCTGTAACTCCCACTAAAATCGTGGCCTTGAAACGAATCTCAATGGAAATCCAACTGCAGGGGCACGGCTGTCAGTTTTCTCTACAGTGCACCCCCAGAGCAAGGCAGCAGCTACACTGTGCCCAGAAACCTCTCCACGGAGTCTTCTGCTGTGTCTTCTAATAGTGCTCTCTGCAGCAGCCGATACAGAGCACAACGTGGTAGAGCAAGGTCAGTGTCTAGGACAGCTCTTCTTGGTGCATACTATGGAGAGGCCATCCTGCCCCCAGCGCCCGGCCCTGCACACATGCTGTAGCTGCCAGAGTACAAGGCACAGATGAGCTTTAGCACCCAACAGCAGACGGGGACGGCGTATGTTTTTTGCTCTTTGTGTGTGGAGTGGGGGAAGAAGGGGATATTGTGAAAGACAGTGTGGAGATGGCATTGGGATGGGAGGACAACCTACGGCTGCTTTCTGCAGATTTCCAGTAAAGACCTGTATTTTGGTCTAAAACACCGTAGCACACCAAGTTCCATTTTTGTTTTAAAAACTGCCTGGCTCTAGAAACGGAAAGAACACTACATATGCAGCCATGGACCCTTTTCCACTTCTTTGAACCACCCTGTAGTTACGTCTGCCAACTCGATGTAAAACACTGCGTACCACTGTAAGTACCGAGAGAATTGGGTCTGGCCTTCCAGAGCTCTGAACGATTACCTGACAAGGTAGTCA
>VXBJ01003728.1:172635-294861 GCA_013400055.1 Nycticryphes semicollaris
TTCACCCATTAAATACTTCCCTTTGGTTTGGGTAGCAAGATACAGAGGGAAACCACACTGTCAGTGCTGCAGAACGCACCCATCTCGGTGCAGTGCCAGCCCGGCAGTAGAGCACAAAACCATACCCCAGCACAAGCAGGGAGACAGAAAGCTAGGAGATAGACTAGCAGATATATACAGATGTTTGCAGGTATAAAAATACTTTTGACTCAGGTGTTAGTGTGCTATTTAAGCCTACAAAATTAAAAACATACTTTTTCAATAGCTCTAAAGCTGCACTGCTAGTGTGGTATGTAACTTTTAAAAGATGTGCCTGTAAAATATGACTGAAAAATGAATGTGAGAAAACCCAAACAAACCCCAGCCTCACTCCCAGAAACATCATCTCCTTTAAATCCTGGGATTCTTTAGTGGTTAAAGCCATACTACAGTTGAATTCTCAGTGTTTGGGTAAAATTTGTGATACAGCAGCCAAGTAATTTATATTCTCATTTGGAATGAGCTTTCTAAATTCTGCTTTACTCCTGATGCCAGCCTCTATACTATATTCTATCATTTGCCAGCGAAAGCTTTTCTTTGGAGTCAAGACATTCAGATGACTCACGTTTTCTTTGCGTCTTTTTAAAATGAAAGGTTTCCTTGTCTGCAATTCCCATTCCCCACCCTCCAGTTTCTGTTGCTTTCACTGTACAGAGCCAGACTGTGGTATTTATTCCCTTACTTAACAATGAATAGTACAACGTATCAGTGAAAGCCCTTCTGAAATCAATGAGACTTTTTATGGAGTATGGTTCTACTCCTTGGGAGCAGGAGCGTTTCAGTCTGGCCTGAAGAAAGTTCCAAGATGACATAAGTTGAAATGAATACAGTTACTCACCACTCTAATACACGTTAAACAGACGAGACCTGGGCAGCTGGAAAACTATTTCAGTAGCTGGCAAATATTTTGACCCCCTAAAGCAGGTAACAAGAGAGTTCTTAAATCAAAGCATTACTGTCTTGACACTAATTCCATAAAAATCAATGGAAGATGTAACTTCACATTTCTAAGTCGTGTGTTCCAGAGTCCTAACAGCACTCCTAGGAAGTATTATCCCTGTTTTTCAGATGAGATACTGGAGACGTGAAGAGGCTAAAATGATCTGGGTGGCGGTCACAGAAGAAGCCTGTGGTTACCTTCAAATTCAGCAACACATTTGCACCCTTCAGCCCAGAAACCGATGCAGCCAGATGCCACTTCATTCTAACTCCAGGCATTTACCAAAAGGTAATTTATCTTATCTCCAAATCAAAATCAAACGGCGCAAGTAATGACATGCTGGGTTTCAAGCTTGTCGCTCACAATTCTTACCCCACAATATTTGATGAGGGATTGTCTTTGTTCTGTTTGTACAGCTCCAAGCACAGTAGTGTCCTGATCTAAAACAGAGGCTCCTGAATTAGCAAAAAACAGGGGTGTTTGGAGAAGGACCAGTCCTTTTCTGGATTTACCTAGGGTGTACAATAACTGAATACCTGATCTTGCTAAGAATAGGTTGGGCATCAAAAAGAGAAAATGTGGAATCACATGAAGTTTCTTAAGAAAAAAACAAAAAATCACAGGAAATGATACAAGTGCACAATAGTTCCCACTGATGTGAAGTAAATTACAAGCTGGAAGTATAAAAGGCAGTGTTACAATGGGGAAAGCTGTCAGCAAACAGACACGGAACAGCAAAAGATGAAATGGCCTTCCCCAAATCATACAGCCTCCTAGAAGTTTCACATCGAATGTGATACAGCTTACAGTGAAGTTCTGATGAGATTAAGGTTTGTGCGTGTGTTTGTATGTGGTGTTGGGTTTTTTTAGTATTTCCTACAATGGAAATAAACGGTATCAGGTTCCTGAAGGTCTATTTGATAGGCTTCTTACAGCTACTTAATTCAGAGATTCTCAGCTTCTGTAAGAAGTCACAAAGCTACCCAGCCTACCTTTAAAATATTAAGTTACCCAATGACAACATATGCCTCAGCATCTGGAGATTACCATGCAACATACGCACCAAACCTTGTTTGCAAAGGCTGGGAGAGACAGTAGCCTGATTTTTGTCCCACCTGCTACATTGTTAGATTATTATCCCTGAAATACACTCAATGATTATGTACAGATACCTTCATGCTTGACCAAGTATACAATGCAATTAACATTTTAAAGCCATTTGGTACATGTCTAGTCTTGCTGCTGTCTTCATATTTTTCCCCATTCCCATATTTACTGATAATAATTTGTTTTTTGCTTTGGCCAATGCTGAGATAATCAAATCTCCTTTCAAGTCAGCAGAAATCAAGAGCCTGCTCAGTGGCAGGTAGTCGGTGCACTGGTAGAAGTGAAGGGTGGGCTAGGCCAGGCTGTAATTATCACTGCGACAGTGGACTTGGCGGTGTCAGGTTTATGGGTGGATTCCATGATCTTAAAGGTCTTTTCCAACCTAAATGATTTTATGTTATCATAGAAACATATAAATGTTTATGATGAGTTAATAATTCTGGATCGAATTCTGTGAGAGATGGAGAATGGGGAGATTTGGACCTAACACTTTGTGAAGGGCTTTGGGCTCAGCACAGCTGGAATAGTCTCACCTGATCTCACACACCTGGTGCAACCAGAAGCAGACCTGAACCACTGAGTGAGACTTGGGTTAGTATTGTGCTGGATAAAGGAAGAACTAAGGATGACAGAAGATCTCCTCGTGCTCAGAGCTGTGATTGCAGCGACAATGGGATAATGACAGTGCTGACATTTGCACAGCCAGAACAGGTAGAGAGGGCTTCTCTTGCTGCCAAGTGTGGCACAGACCCAGTCTAGCTGTCGGCCCTTAGCTTTGCTTCTCTCCCAACTTCTCTCCTAACCTCCTCATGTCTCAGCTGGTTTGCCTTTCACATGCGTGAAATCATGGAAGTTTTCCAAGAGAGATGCTGAGAGCATAAGACACTCATCACACCCAAATTACTGGAAGGAAAACAAAGATTCTTCCCTCAGGTATCTCTAAGCAATTTGTTGCGCTTTTTTTTTTTTTGTAGCTTTTTTTTACCCCTGACATTTCTGCTTTTCTGCACATCCCAATTGCTTCCCCCAATCCAAGTGCTATTTTTCCTGTTTGCTCCAAGCATTTTTGGGTGCCCCACATGCTAAAGGGAACAGCACAAGTTCTCTGACGGGCAGATACAGCCTGACACTAAACCACAGTAACACTGACGTAGCACCAAGAGCTAACCCTTTGGGATGGGCAGCATTTGTGTAGGGAGCTCTGCTGGTCTGCAGGGGCCTGGCACAGAGCGACCTTACAAAATACTTACATGTAAAACCTTTGCACTTGTTTTGCATCCAAAACAAGACAGAACATATGGTCTGACTGCACAAAAATGTTAAGTATCATCTGTTTTAAAAGACAAAATGTAGTTAAGATTTATAGGGAAGCTGGGTAACCCCAAACCTCTCATCAATATCCCCTCTCTGTGGAAGTGAATGGAATGGGCTTCCCCATCTACATCCACCACAGGAGGGGTTGCCATCCCGCACAGCCACAGGCACAGCGTGGCAGTAATTGGCTCATGGAAGTGAAGGAATTCATTTGTACATGTATAAATGCAGCATTAGGAATGTGCAGTAGCACACAGAGCAGTCATTTCAATTTTACTTGTTTATGTACCTCTTGTAAAAATCATCATTTATGGTCATTATAAGCCTGTTCTAATGTAAATCAAATTAACTAATCAGTATATTACTGCCATCTCCTTTGATCTACTTTATTTGGCAGCTGGGTTTGTTAGCACTGTTAGGAACCAAGGTTGTCTGTCACCCCACAACCTGCAACTAAAAAGGGCATTAAAAAGAGGCGAATGTAACACTGAGGTTGAATACATTAAACAAGTGGTTTCTCATCCCCGTGTGCAGGAGGTGCAAAAGGAGGCTGAGTGTAGAGTTGTTCAGGTTCACAAATCTGCATGGGAGGCTGCTGGTGGAAGGACAAGGCTTGCTGTCCTGCCCCCTTCCCTCGTGCCCACCTGGCAAGGGATGGGGGGCTGCCCATATTGCACTCATCCCCGTCTGGGCTGCAGTAGCAGCTGTGTTGCCCTGTGCCACATCTGATGAAGAGCCCTCAAGATCTTCACCTGTTGGACAAAGAGGAAACTCACCTCATGGCAAGCAGTGGATGGGCTGCATCTCAACAGAGATAAGGACTTGGATGGCTGCACACTGTATGGAGCAGTCAAAAGCTTTTTTTTCACTCCAAAAGCAAAGGAATTACAGGGTTCATTGTTACACCCAACCCCATTCCCTGATAACGTTCTGCTTATTTCCTCTAGATGGCTGGGAAGGGAAAGACTTCTCTTGACAAAGTGGCAAAACAAGGAGAGGGGGGAAAAGTGGGAAGTAATGCCTAAATCAAAAGTGAGACTCGATAGAAAAATCTTTCCCTAGATACTTCTGGCATCTCAGGATATGAATTACTTACTCTTATTTATACTGGAGAAGCGTCTGGAACAATCTGAGGAAAAATTAGGCCTTCCTCAAAAACATAGTTGAGAAGGAAGCTGAAGGCATGTTTGCTTGTACCCAGCAACTTCTGTATGCAGTCTGATGGGTATCACATTGTGTTATGCATGAGTACAAGAGAGAGCACAGAGGAGCCCCGTCCTTTAATAGAACCTCAAAAATAAAAGGGTTTTGAAAGAAGATCACTATAGTCTAGTCACCGTATCTGCTCCAAAGAGTCCCTGTGGGAAAATAAACCTTCAGAACCCTCCAGTAAAAAGCTCCATCACATTTAATCCTTCTTGAAATATAACCTGGGGTGCCAAGCAGGAAAGGAATGGGGACAATGGAGAAGAGAAGCACACGCACCAAACTGTCCCTGACAACAGCCCTGGGTCATACCCCAGCACGATGAGTTGTCTCACACACAAACCTGGGTGGGTTTCACTTTTCTGTGGGAACATGCCACCAGGCAGATAAACATCAAACCAACCAGATTCAGAACCTCTACTGCTGTCTGCTTATTAACCTCTATCAGAGATACAATTCACACCTGAAATGCTTCTTTCTTGGTCCAGCTCAGAAATGAACACATTGGTAAAAGCAGACAGAATACCTCTCATTTTTATGGCCTCTAAGAAAAGACAACGTGAGATCCTGCAGCTCGCTCTATTCCATGGGCAACATGCACAGCAGCATCTCCTGCTCAGCATCCAGCTCCAAATGAATACAGACAGGTATTTGCTGTCATAATTGCCATTTGATAGTAGGGATTATACTGTGTCCTGAATCTGCCATCTCCCTCTAGAGCACACGTGGTTGGCTGACTAGCATTCATTAGAAATGAGCTTATCGGTATTTTGACATCAATTGTTTCCTCCCTCATAGTTCATAGATACCTTGTATTTGATAGGATACAATAACTCACATTGACATTTGAAATAATAGTGTCACCAAACCTCAGAGATTAGTGGGATGTGGTTTGTAATTGCTGGAGCAGAACACAAGGCACATATCGCTAACTGCTGACAAGTGTAACTTTGCACACTTGACCCCCAAGCAGGAAATGGTGCTCTCCCCAGTATCACACCCCACAGGAGCAGTGAGAGCTGAGGATAGAAAAGAGGGCTGCAGGTCCAGCCAACAAGGCCCTCCACTCCCTTCCTTCCTTCTTACTACTGCTGCTATGATTTTTCTGCAGTTTCCCTTGAAGGGCAGCACTCTGGTCTTAAGTACTCCCAAAGAGCCCAAAGACTGTTCTTCAGTCTCTAGGCCCTCAGGTGATGGGGAAAGGTGTCATGTAAATTTAGGTAGCAGCATCTCTGGGCGATGCCTTCGTCAGTGCTGCCTGGGGATCACAGAGAACCTGGACTGTGAAGGATTTCCCAGTGGATGCTGTGCAATGGATGTGCTTTTGCAAATGACACCTCTGACAGAAGCAGCGTGGGCACATTGCAAACCTGCTGTCCTGAAACACTTCTTGTCCCCAAAACATATCCCCAGAAAAATCAGGCTTCAAAGCAAAACACAGCATTTCTTTTTGGGAAACGCTATCTTGAACAAGCATCACCTCTTGACAACTACTACAAAAATCAGCCTTGCAGGTAACCAGAGCTATTTCAAACCAAAAATCAACTATCAGAAGAAACATCTGAGGGAACACGCCTCTCCAGGCCCTCTAGGGAAGAGCTTACTGAGACAGGGAGCTTGGTGGCCTGGATGGAACCCACTGTTGTGATGCAGTAATCAGTTGTTCTGCTTGACTATTTCACTGATGCTGTGTAATCATTTAAAGTCAAAATTCCTCCAGCTGATATGGTGAACATTTCAAATGAGAAAACAAGAGACAGGTTGTGTCTCACTCCTGTCTAACAGTGACCCATAGGCTGTTCTGCATGTTTGTGGATTATGGGGGGCAAGACGAGTACCACAGAGCCTCCCGCTCAGGCAGAGGTAGCTGCTGGAGTCACAGACAGAGTCTGGCACATTCAGTCTCCTCTGAGCCCCACTTACAGAACTGTGGAAGGGAATTCACCTTCTTCATAAGGATGCAGAGAGAAAAAAATCACTTTGAAAGAGACAGATGCACGTATGCTACAGTGACCAGCCTATACAGTTCTGTAAGCACATCCAAACATCCTTTCCCCCTCCAGGTTTTTCAGGCTACCATTTGATCAAAGGGCCAGTTTTCTCAACTAATAGGGTACAAATTCTGTACCTTTTCTGCTAAAGGTAATTCCCCATGTAGGGAGATGGTGGGAGGGATTCTTCAATGCCTGTGTCAAGCTTGTGAGACAAAAATTCCTATTTTCTAGAAATTTCATAAGCTTCATGGAAATACAGAAAGTTTTCTGCATTCTTGAGTTTTCTGCAACTTTTTTTTTAAATATAGTTTGCCTTACATTATGCAGGAAAATGTTGGTGCAGCTTATTTACTATAAGTAAGTAGACTTGATAGCTGAAAAAGTCTTATCTGTGGAATAATTACTTTCCAACTGAAAGCAAACATTTGTCAGTACACACAAAACAAACCCCAACTCATGAATTTGATTCTTTGTTGTAAAGGACATCAAAGCAATGAAAACTTGAATAAATTAACTGAGGCTACAGAAAACTCTTCCAAAATTTCAGAGGTTTGGTAATGTACTGAAAACAAGAAAATAGGGTCACATCTGCACTAAAAGTCAAAGACAATTCAACCACATACTGTTCTTTACTGAAGCTGTCCAAGAGTTTGATTTTATCTAAGCCACATTACAAAAAAAAAAAAGCATATTTTAATTAAACTCTTTACTGCACCAAACTCCTCAAGTCAATATTTACATCCTATTAACAAAGAGACACACTTCAATGCTTTGCTGAATGGGGATGGTGTGCTCATTTTAGGACATATCTGCATTGAATCGGCCTCTACCGAGACAACTGAAATCTCCTGAGAGCTTGTCATGGTATTGGGGAGCCATTGAGAGTCGTGAGAAGGTTACCAACCTGCTGCCCAACTGTTGGGCATGTCTCCACACAGGCACACTGTGAGCCACTCTGAGCGTTGTCCCTCACGTCCTCCTCTTATCGGATGTCATCCAAAAAGAGCAGCCACTACACAACCCAGCTGCCACCTTACTGTGACTGCCTATCTCCAGTGAGGGCTACACCTCCCTCTGTGAGACAGGATGGCATGAGCCACCTTGTAGCACTGGTGTTCACAGCCAGTTTGCAACTAGACAATTCCTCTGGGGAGATGGCTGCACCTTTCGACCTACTGCACCATGGCACAAATGGCCATCAAGGCCGCTTGTGTGAGGAGAAGGTGTTTCAGCCTACAGTTATGAGTGAGGCTGGGAGTGAAAGCAGGTTTTTTCATTTCCTGATGGAGACAAAACTCGGCCCTGCTGCTGTAAGGGAGCTGGGGAAAAGGATCCAAGAGATCCAGTCTAAGAAGGAGATCATACCGGGCAACTGACCATTGTCACCTGGATTTCCTTCACAGAGATAGTATAAGCAACATTAGCAGAAAGGTGATCCTCGTGGACAGCCAGAGCAGCAAACAGGTTGCTTTGGACTCAGACACCCATCTTTGAGTCCTAGAGACACTAGTATCAGTGAAAAGGGAATGTTTCATTGGACAGAGGGTATTTACTTAAATACAAGCAAAAACCCCAACTGTCTCAGACGTGTTTACTTTTGTTTTGTTGCTGGCAGAAGACACTGTCAGACACCAGCTCTTATGTCATCGTTAGAAAGCTAATGGATGAGTCTGGAGTCTCAGTAACCTCTTAATGAAACAGAAAAATTAAAAAAGATGGGGATGCATGAAGAAAGTTTAAATTCCACTGAAAGGGCAAAACAAGTAGTAATAAAACATTTCAGTCGCAGCTATTTGCATGCACAAGATTAACTGCTACACAGAAATAAAAACCATTTAATTGCACCCCCTTCAAATGTTAGGGCCTGTTATGAGGACAGGAAAAGAACTGGATGGTTTTAGGCTGAATCACCGCTTATTTGTTTCAAGTCAGTTTTAAATGCTCATTGGGTTTGGTGGAAGGACTCTTGCCAATTAGCTTCAAATTGAAGATCTTAGGATTTTCTTAGATGTGACCATACAATTCCTAGGATTTCAGCATAGTTGGCTTTCTCTTCACCCAGCCTTTCTCTCCCCGGTTCCTGATGAGACAGTGCTTTTCTGCCACTCTGTGAGTGGGGCCAGCAGAGTCTCAGCATCTGTCAGGATTGGGCCCATACGTTTTTGAAACGTGGTGTGTCAACAAAACGTCTCTAACACATCACTCCTCACTGCTGGTCTCCAGTGACCTAGAAAGCAGTGGTTCAGAGATCAGACACAAATCTGGCAGAGAAGCAGTAGCTGACTCAAGAAGCTGCCTTGGGAAATGGTGCCCTTTTGCAAGCGGTTTTTGAGGTGAAGAAATTGTGGCTCAGACAGTGCAACTATTGTTGTTTACTTTTATCATCACAAATACCGAGAAATATAACTCCAGTTGAAGAATCTGCTGAAAACATTTAGCACAGTTTTCATACCATCTTGAACTTAGCACGTACCCTTCTCCGCTTAGCAGGACCGCAATGAGAAGCAGTGGTCTATGACTGTGGAGCTTTCAGGGAAGCAAAAGCTCTCTCAAGTTCATAGCAACGTCCTCATACTGGTGTCTGTCAAAGGTCTATTTTGTCTGTGTCTTACTCTGGTAAAACATTTGGAAAACAGTAGATTAATCAATTGTTTTCTTGACATGGGATTCTACACTGAGTGTATTTTCCCCCTCATTTTGTCTTACAAGGATGACAGTACTCAAATGAATTATACAGACTGTATAATTCATTTCAACAAACATGGTTTCAAACTTCTCATTCCTTCTTCTTAAACCCTGTCGAGCATTCAAACCAGTAACTCCTAAACTATGGAAATCCAAGACCAGATTCTGGTTCACTAAGCTCTAATAAAGTCTCTCTGTACAACTTTTGTATACAAATCTTCAAAAGTACACAAAGTATGTGATTTTAATGGTCTGAGGTCATATTACTGTAGGTGCATAGCTCACAGTTTACATGAGCTGCTGGCTGGCTTGTTTATCAAAATATGCAGTACTGGTTAGTTTTGTTTTATGCATCTGAGTTGGGTTGGGTGGAGGTCAGCTGGAGAAGACAGCCCAGTGGTAGGGAGGCAGTTAGTAAGTAGGGATGGACAGACAGAAAGCAGCAGCCCTGCAGACACACAGCAGGGCTTTGGAGCAGGGGCAAATGAAAAACTGAATGGAGATCACAAATGTAGTGTGTGGGTGAAGGTGCAGGAAGCCAAAAGCCCGCACAAGAAGAGATGTGATTTCCAAACCCATCTCCAGCAGCAGGAACCATGGCAGAGAATGCTCCAGGCAAGAAACAAGTGGTAGAAGAAAGAACTGAGAAAGGAAGCCCTGGGAAAGCACATGGGGCAGCACTGGGCTGAGAGGAGAAGACACAGAAGGTAAATGGAAGGAAGCAAAAAGAAAAAGGGAGATGAGAGTTGCCAACAATAGGGCAACTGTTGTCAAAGAGTGGTAGCTGTGAAAGAAATTCTTCAGTCTTTTGATGCAGTTATTGACATTCAGAGGCTTGTCTTTGTCAGACACAACTGGGCACAGGGCTAGGACAAACTCAGGGCCTGGAACTGCAAACCTGTCAAATGTGTCCTCCCCGAGAAGGCTGTTGGGCTGCGGGGAGAAGGCTCCCGGCTCCCACCACACACAGTCGCTGGGCTGGGCTGCAGTTCACCCCAATGCCAAGCTTACTCCCATGGAGATGTGATGCTCAGCACCTCCCAAACAATTGTTATCTGAAATGCCAAGGCAACAGCCTTTATGATTTTATTGTATTTCCTTCAAGTGCTGGAAGGGGTCTGCCGTGGGTTTGCTTGGGTACTCTTGAAAATCCTATCTGCAGCTATAAAACCCCTCCAAAAATTCAGCCCAAAACATAGATTTGCATGCTTGCAGTCTGGCCTCAAAGCTTGAAAAGTTCCTTAGGATAGTGTTGGGAGACCAGCTTGTCTTGAGAATTTCTGAGAATGCTGCCTTAATTACAGTAAGAACTTTTCCAGCCAGGATTTAAAAAGGAAATAAAAATACTACCTTGCTGTATTAATATAGGTTATGGTACTTTGCCCTGAAAACATTCCCAGAGTAATTCTGAAGTGGACAACCTGGTGCAATGATACACTATATGCTGGCACTGTCATTTCCCAGACTAGTATTAGGCAATGTCCAAACCAGCCTGCATAAATTAAAATAAGAGGAAAAGGTAGTAAAAGACAAACATACACAAAAAATACATCACATCCTTATGCGTTTGTCTGCAGGGAAGCACATAGTAGAATTTTATTTCCTATGAAAGAATTTTAGTAAGATTCATTTAAACTGATCTTTAAAACAACATAGAATTGCAAAGAATGACATAACCACTATTATAAAATTGCTGTGCACGCACACAAATACATGCGTACATGCATACACACAGAAATTGATGTTTCTCTTCTACAGCTAGAAGTTAACAGAGCACTAAAAGGCTGGGGACTTGTACTCAGCCAGTGGATACTCTGGGTTTGCCATTTAATACCTGTAAAGATTTCTACAGAATCCCTTTTTTCTTTCCCCAAATCCTCATGCAAAGCACATTCAAGCCAGCCATTTAAAAAGAAACTGTCTACTTGAGATAAGCTGCTCCCTACACATTTCTGCATTTATCAAATATGACTTAACTGAGAAAACAAAATGAAAATCTATTAGCTGCAATTCAGAGTTGTGACTGCAGTGTAATGGCTTCATTACGAGCGGGATGATAAACATTCCCAACCGCAGGCTCTGTTTCAGCTACCAAACATAAGCCTTCACTCCAAGCAGCAGCCCTCCTCTTCCTCTTGCTTTACTCTCAGTGACACAGCACACAGTGCCTGGCCACAAGGCACTGGAATTCCTGGGGGGTGGATTCCCCACTCTGTCCCTGAAAGATTTCCCTGTAGCCTTGGGAAAATGAGCCATTTTCTGTGTCTCTCCCTTCCCAGCCTGTACACAGGAGCACAGGGAGAATAAATGCAGAGGAAGACCATGAGGTCCTCTTTTATCATAGCAACAGACCATGCAGATGTCCTAAGACTGTAAGGATTTATGCCATAATATAGCAGCAATCCTATTTTTCTAACAATTTTAATTAGCCCTCCTATAGGGGGTCTGAAGAGATACTGATTGCCACAGTTTGGGGAAGCTGAGCTGTTCTCTGTGGACTCTTTCTTTTGAGGAACCAGAAGGCTGTGCTTGGTTGGACTGTGATACCACCCAACGCAGGGAGGATCAAACCCCACCTCTCCACCCCAGGCCTCGTGGCACACTGTTCTCTCCTGGTCTGACACACACACCCCACGTACAGGGCCAGAGCCTGGTCTGTTGGAGGAATCTACTCCTCCAATTTCAAAATTAGCAGCTGAAGAGGCAGCCCTCATTTGAGGAATGTTTAGAGCAAGGTGCAGAAATACACGTAGCATTTACCTGCCTTACATAGGCTCAGTCTCTGTTTCACTTGAATTAATTGCTCAAAAATCCAAATATGATTTTACTAATATATTTGCCTGCAAATTAGAAGCTTTCACAGCAAACACAGGCAAGTTATTTACTACCCACACGAAGCTCAAAGCAGACCTTTAATAGTAGCTAGAAGGCTAAGTCCTGGGCCAAAATAGCACCAAGCTTATGTGCTTCACAAACATGGAGTAAAAAAAACCCGCTCCTAATCTGAAGAACAAATAGGGGATTTATTCAGAGAATTCTAGAGGGGCTGTGGTAATGCCAGCCAAATCCTGCAGCCCCCTTTGTGGAAGGTGATCAGAGTTCAGACTTGGTATGATAAAGCCTGTAGCCTAAGCCAGGACAGAAAGAGAAGACAAGAAAAAAAGGCCAAAGCTGCAGGAAGGACTTTAACTTGCCCGGTCAGAACTGACCACAGAATAGATGAGGCTGTTTCAGGTCAGCACGGCATGGACAGAGACCAAGCTTAGACCCAGTCTGCCCACAAGCACAGTGACAAATTAAGTAAAACCACATTCCCTCTTTGTAATGCTGTTGTGTTGTTCATGAGATAATAAACTGGTTCTGCCCCACAGCAGCGCTCCCCTGGCACTGAGCTCCCGCTCCCACCTACAGAGGCAGGGACACAGAACATCTGGAGCACAAGGGCAGGGGGGGCTGCTGGGGGCTGGCCTCTCCCTAACACTTCTTAACATCTTCCAAATTATAGGAGTCCCAGCACAAAGGATCTATTCTTTCTTAGATTTAAAAAAAACCCAAATAATTCTTATTTATTTTTCATATGCAAATCATGTATTATTTAAATTAATCTGCTTTATCATTTTTTGAATATTCTTTTTTCTTTTCCTAGAATCAATTCCTCCAGCTCTCTCCCTTCCTCATTGACACGTGGGGTCAATAGGTCAGTAACAGTACCCTCATGTACACATTCCTTGGGCACCCGTACACAGTGGAGCTCCCTTCCACAAAATTCCTAGTTCCTGTGACCTGGGAAGCAGAGAGGAGGAACACAGCATGTCTCACTAAAGACAACTGATGTATCACCCCTATAATTAACGAGATGCAATAACATAACTGAGGACTGAGAAGTCAAGCATTCAGAGATCAGTAAATGTAGACATACGTGTTCTGATTCTAAATTTTAAAATAAATTCCTGCGTTTGCCTTAAAAAAAATAAACGAAGGACTCTTACACAAGATTGTTTAATGAACCTGAACAATTTGGGCCAGCTCTACCTGGATTAAGGCCACCAAACCTTGGCTACGTATTTGACCACCTGAATGCCCTGGAGAACACAGACCTTAAAATTTAGTTGGCACCTTCAGGTAGTACAAGATGAACTCTCAGAATTTCAGTTCTATTAAACACCCCTTAACTACTTGGCACTAGCAGAATTTGTTCCCATTAAACTTAATTTATGCTAATTAAGTACTGCTTATTACCGTTCTCTATCATTAGGCAAAATCAGTTTTCTGGGAAAAGTCATAATCAAGAGGCAACTTCATTTCAGAATATTCCAATTTTGAATAGCATTCTGTAATAAAGTTCATTTATAGAGCAAGTCACTACACATCCCTTTGCCAACGCCCTGTGTAGCCACAGAGGAGGACCCCCTGGGTGGGCAGAAAGGGCAGTGGCCAACCTGCCACAGAACGCTTGGGAAAGAGGGAAGAGAGGATGGGGCAGCCCTTTTTTATGGACAGGACACCAGCAACAGAGCTTGTGTGTGCCCCAGGAGAGGCTGAAAGGCAGACTTGTTGTCAGTGCACAGCTTGGGGTTTTTCCAGCCCCCATAGGTGTATCACAATAAGAACTTTTAAGGAGATTAAACCAGGAAGTGCGAGTTGTCTCCAGTACAAGGAACACAGGGGAGACACTCTGAAGGTGTGTGTTCACAGAGAAGAAAGGCGGCTGATCTGGAGCTACCATGTTGCCCGTAGATGGAAAACAACGGGCAGGATCCCAAGGGGCTGCTGAACCTCCAAGATGGAGCCATAGCTTGGACCTCATGAGCTGTCTCAAAGGAGACTCCCGTGGTTTTGGCAAAGGTATGAGACAACGTGCCCACACTGAATGCAAATACAGATGCGGGAACTAGGAAAGAGGAGCTCAGGGAGAGAAAGCCTCAGACTGACTTTGGTTACACTAGGCTCAGTGAGGAGATTGAGAATTTCCAGTCAGCTACTGGTCTGGACTGGGAAGAAGGCTTTTTAAGTAATAGTGCCCTGTGGAGTAGCTGTGGTGCTCTTTAGAGTAACATTCTGCCTTTCCATAACTGGCTTAGAAGTCCTTCAAGAGTTTTTGTTCTGTACACGCTTAATAATAATTGGTACCTACAACTTTAAAACGCAAGTGTCTCAGCAGCTGAGCTGTCCCCAGCCTTCCTTCTCCCTATAACCTTATAGTCATCCCGGAGCGTGCAGGAATTCTGAATTCCAACTCATTGTCCAGTCAATAAAGTGAAAAATGCCATTCCTGTTTTAGCAGATGGCAGCAGAAATGCAATACAGGGAGCAAGAACACTAATATAGAAATCAATATCTATTACAGTTTAAATCACATTGCAGTCCTGAAACGATAATAGCAATCCTTTAAAAGCTAATGCTGATCCTGTTTGTATTAGAAATCGGTTCAATGTGTTTCAGGTTTTAATTCTGTTACAAAAATAATTACCTTTTAACCTAGACCCTCCAGCCCCAAGACCCCTCCTCCTCCCACGGACCCTGTTCCCACAAAAGGAAAACAAGCCAACCAGCAGAAAAAAGCCCCCAAACCAACCAACCCAGCCTCTTCCTTCCTCACTCTGTGGCCCAGAATACGAGGAAGGGATGTTTATAACGGATGTGTGGCACGGCAAGCGCAGAGGGATTACTCAGGCAGCCCTATCTACTGCTGTGCACAGCCCTTCTGGACAGCGACAAAACACCATGAAGAAGAAAGTGAGTCTGTAGAAACTGCTGACATAGCAAATGCTTCCTCCTTTGAGTAAAACTGAAATCTTTTTATGCTAGAAAACAATCTTTTTGATATCATCAGGAGAGCTACATGCCCAGCAATGTTGGCAAACCCATACGCTCTGTGTGCAGCCGGTGATTAGCACAACATGAAAATTGTTTGATGAATCATTTGTATGATAAATAGCAAAGAGTAAACATTGGGGGGAGAAAACCCCAGCACCCCCTGTGTGTGCTGGGTGACCCGATAAACCTGAGAGCAGGTAGAGAGAGCCAGTCAGACATGTGCAGGGAGGAAGAAGCCCACGGCCTGACTGGACAATCCCAGCAGATCCCAACCTAAGCATGAGCTCACAAAGTAGCCTTAAGGCTACAAGGGCTAGAGTGCACTGGGCACGTAGCAAGGGAGAAGGGAACAAATTGTATTACCACTACATTGATTGCCACTGCTGCCAGCAGAATACTACATTCAGCATTGGTGTTCACACATCAAGAGAGAGCTTGATAAATTGGATATGGCTGCAAGTCGTGAGATTGATTAAGGGATGGGAAAACACATCTTACAGTGACAGTCTCAAGGAGTTCAATTTATTTAGCTTATCAAAGAGAAGGTTAAGGCATGTCTGATCACTAAGTAAATACTTACCTGGGGAAAGGGAAACCGATAAGAGGAGGCTTTTCATCCCAGCAAAGGTGCAACAGTCCCATAGGCAGAATACGAAGCCAGACAAATTTAGGCTGGCAAAAACCACATGCTTTTAATAATAATGAACCCAATGGATGAATTGCTGATCATTTAAAAATTACAGATTCTTTAAAAGATATGCTATACAACAAAGTGAAATCCAGGCCGGCTCCCAAAGTTGAAAAAAAGCCTAGAATAATAGATAATTTTCGATTAGCCTTTAGAGTTTTCATTTCCTCTGCTTCTCAGCATTCAACAAAAGTTGTTTGACTCAATAAAAGAACCTCATGTCACACATGTTGCTTCTAGTTCACTGTGCCTCTTCCAAAATCTATTCCTTTCTACTTCTGAGTATGAACCAGTAGGTCTTTATTTGCAAGAATTTATATTATTGTACATGTCTTACTAGACATGCTGGCATCTCTATCAACCAACACCTGCTCCTGCTTTGTTTTCTTGAGCGTTCCTTTATTCCTCCCATTGAGTAGCCACCCTGGAACCCAGCTTGCCTGAGCCCCACTTAGTCCCTAGGGTCACAGCAAAGGCTGCTCCTACCCCAGCCTTGACTCTATCTCCCCTCATCTATTCTTTTCAGATGTGTCCTTTTTAACTGCCCTGGAGCAGAGCTGCCCTGCAGAGCTTCAGGCTCCCCCGTTGCCTTTCAAGCCAATGGAAGAAAGTTCCTGGCAACTTTCACCCGGGCTAGCTCAGTGCTATGGGCAAAGAGAGAAGAAAAGGGAAGAGAAAGGAAGGAAAACAGGAAAAAGCATTTTAAAGCTACATTTTTCTCCTCAGGAAAGGTAACAGGAGATATCCTGGGAACTGAGGTCCTCTGGCTGTCCCACTCCACCTGTGACAATAGCAATGAGGAGCAGTAAGAAAAGTCATATCAAACACCATTGAAAGAAAGTTTTTTGTAAGAAAAATCCAAGTCCACAGAAAGTGTAGGTACCAGTGAATCTCTCTAAGCAAGGCCTGGGCTGGGCAGAGGAGCTGCTGACCTGCTGCCAGCCAGCCTGGGTTTGTGCCAGCCCCAGGGAGGAGGCAAACACGCTGTCCTATCCCCCAGCTCCCTGCGCTCCTTGCACCCAGGTGGCACCAGCTGCCCAGCCTCCTGCTTGGCAACCACATTTGGGACCTTTTGGAAGCACTGAAATGTTTCCACCGTCTGGTGTTTGTGAAATATTTTGGAACTGCAAACCAATTAAAGTGTTTTGTTTGCCCTACTTGGGATGATAAGAGTATCGAGAACGTTATTATCACTCCTACTGTTTTGCCTGCGGGGAGTCCCCCTCCCGGCCACGCTCGCTGCGCTGGGCAGGATGGCAACCAAGTCCTGCCTTGGCTCTTTTAACCATTTCTGTGACTCAGGAATGACTCTCTGGTTATTGATGTGAGATGCAACATACTTATTCAGCCTACCCACTGATTTTTATTTTTTTAATTAATTGAATAACCAGTCTATTTGCCAAAATAACCGCCTTGGAACAAAACCAGTGGCCGAAGGCCACCTCTAGCCCAGGGCACAGCTGAGCCCCAGACACGTTGTAAACAAGAGTAGGTTCACGTTGCTGCCACATCCATGCCCTCATCCCCTGCCTCTCCTGCTGCCAGCAGTGTTTGCCACAGAGTGGCAGTTGAGGAAAGCTGGGGTTTGGTGCAGGGACCAGTTTTTCACTCCGTGTTCATCCTGTGCCGTGAGCCCTGAGCACCACTCCTGGTTTTTTGCAGTGTCAGTGATGACAACGCTGCTACAGCTGCTTGTCCAAATGGCTTTGTCCACAATACTCTTCACAGCAGAGACCTGAGAAACAAGTAGCCCCTAATATGTGTAATTATATGTGCATATATTCATTGGTTTAAAACAAAACCAAATAACTAACAAAGTGCTATTATTAAGAAAATCTAAACTTATTTCCTCCAATCTTAGCCTCGCTGGAGCCTGTGGGAATCCTCAGTTCAACCTCATGTTTTCTTTTCTTTATCCCGAGCCTCGTATGGGAGCAGCTGAGATCAGTCAGCTACGAAACACAGCAACTTATACATCAGCTTTAGTAGCCTTTGGATCGGTACCATAAATGATGATTTTTAAGAAATCTTGACAGGTACTGTATAACTAAACCAAACAAAATGGCTAACAGGTTACATACATCACTTGGTATAATAAACCTCTGCTGATTTATTATGTTTTTAATTCTTGCAATATGCAAAAAGGTTAAATGAATCATTTCTGTAGCACCATAACAATATTGGGCTGCAAAGACGTCTCTCTGCAGCGCGGTTTGCCTGAAGGGCTAATAAAAACTGATCATTAAAACAACTGGATTTGGCTTTGATTAGAATCACCATAGGATAAAGGGAATAAAATGAATTACAAAGAAAAATGGGTAAAGTAAATGAAATAGACAGATAGTAGTGAATACTGTACATTAATATTTACTAAGGAATTAGAGATAAAAACTTTTAATATGGTCAGCAATGAGGTGTGAAATGCACCATATTAACGGGTTACTCGCTGCTGCGCCAGAATATAAACCAACAGGATAAGGTGCCATAAGGGGTCATTTCCATCCTTCTGCACTTAATTACACTCTCCCCCATTTGGAAACACAAGCAAAGCTTTTAAACAGAACCACACCAAATAGTTACTTATACACCTATGAAAAATGAAATATTTTGTTAATCATGCTGGACTGAAGATCAAGTTTCACCACTGGCTCCTACCCTGACTGCTCCTATCACGTTCTCCTGCACATCCCATTTTCACAGGCAAATCTGTTTTTCCTCTGCAAAGTGGCAAATTTCTACCTGAAAAATTACCAGCTGTTTCTCTAGCACAAGTGGCAAAATATTTAACAGAAGATCAAACACTGATTGCTCTGTATTTTTTTTTAATTGAAATGAGCAGTTCCCTCTTCCTCCTTTCAAATTAGTCCCACTAATATCTAGGGGCAGAGAACACTGCGATTTATACTTAATAGTTCTTTACAAAGGACATGTTCCTGGTTGGCACGTACCATGCTGTCAATCTAATACCAGAGAGAGAGGGTGGAAAACCACCTGCTCTTCAAAGGCAACCAATCCTGTTAACCACCTGCAATGAAATGGGTCTTGGAGCCATTCATTGTTCTTGGAGGAAAAAAAGAGAGTTCCTCACTCAAATTTGGGACCTCCAGAAGTCACATTTTATACAATAAGCATCAGTTTAAATGTTTTCAGTGTAGAGAAACTTTAGAAGGAGCAACAGTTACACCATGAAATAATTACAGTATTAGAGGATCAGGGATGCACCAAGAGATGAGTTTTTCCCCTGTATAGCTCTGAAGGTGCCTCCAGAAGGTAACTCCAAGCCCGGACTTGCGTCAGCAGCTCTGAATTACCTTCAGGAGCAGAGATTGTCCTGCCATTCACTGTCTAAGGAGAGCCGCCCTCCTGAAACAGGCAGTGAGAATATGTCTTTAATGCATCAAAATGAAAAATAAGGAATTCCATGTGTCTATACGCTGGTGACTCTCGTGGCAGTGTTTTGAGGACCTTCCATGCAGAAATCCCACTGATCAAACACCCTACTTATGACAGAGCAGCCAGATCAAACTCTGAAAAACAGAGTGCCCTCTTTTTAGACTTCTTGAGCCCTGAAGCCATACATGGTGCTACATTAAGTTCCCAAAACACACGTGTAATTTCCTTGACTCTGGACCAGAGTCTTCAAGGACAGAAGGAAAAAGTACAAACGCCTCCTCCCTGAGGCACATGGTTTTCACCAGGCATTAGCCCAAAGCATAAGATGTGATGCTGGGACGGAGCTGAAGCTCGTGAGCAGTAGAGCAGCAGTATTATCCCCTGACCATCAACACTGCTGCCAGCAAAACACCATTAACAACAAAGTAATGATAAACTATGATGTTGGGGTTCTGTTGTTAACACACTGTTCTCCTGCCAAGATACCTGAAACAGCTCAGCAAGGAAAATCAAAAATAGCAGTGGTCAACATTTTAGGAAAACAAAAATAATAATAATAATAAAAAAATCAATGTAATAAGCATAACTCTTATTGTCAGTGCCACTGAATCCACATCGATCAGGTCTGAGCTCTTTTAGCCACTTGGGCATAGAGTTGAGCTGTGCAGCGTGACGCAAAGGTTAGTGATCTGTGACCACTTAAGGCTAGGACTGGAAATAAACATAAGCCAAAGATGTAGCTATTGATCAGTTCACAAAGGGAAATGCACTGCAGAGCCTGTTTGCAGAAGGTGTCTTAAAAAGATACACTGAAACTAGTACCCACATCCCCACGTCACGCTGGCACCCAGCGCACACCCTTCATACCCACACCAGAAACCATCGCGTGAAAAGGTACCACCGCACAACCAGAGCGCTGGCTTCCCAACAGGCCCCAGTCTCGGGGGTCACGGTGACAGGTTGGGAAGCATTGCTTCTGGGGACAGAGCCAGCCCAAGTGTCCCCAGTGCCCCCATGGACACCCCGTGTGCCAGCGCACATCAGCAGAACTGACCAGTTGCCACTCTAGGTCAGTTCTCCAAACTTCTCCATGTGCCCCCAACACAGAGCTCTGTGGAAGTAATGGAAGGAGAGGAATGGGGCAGGAATAAACGGGGAGGCACTAATGGGACTGCCTTTTCACACCCCTTTTACTCCCCATGCCTTTCTCCTGTTGGGAAAACAAACAGCTGGCTGGTTCTGGAAACACACCCAGGTCTCTCTATGTGGTTTGTTGGAACACAGACGCCCAAAACTCAGCTATATCTCCAGGATGCCACGGGTGAGACAAAGGAAACTGTCACCAAAGACAGGGTCAGAGAAGGGCAGAATGACACACCTCACCCAGCTCAGGCAATGACAGCTCGCAGGGAGCCAGGCAGGGACAGAAGAGCAGCTGAGCTGAGCCTGCAACAGGTACAACAAGGTACATAAAATGCATTTGACAATATTTAACTGCTTAAGGTAGGAGTCACAGATTGTTTTTCACTATTCTTATATCTTGTTTCTACTTTCACACATACCACATCTATAAAAGAAAGACAATCAGAGTAAGAGCTGCTGTCGATGCAGTTGTACAGCAACTACATCGATGAGAAAGAAAGAGAGAACGCGTAACACTGAGTTCCAGTGGGAGATCTCTCGCTTCCTAGGGTAATAGCAGGTAAGGTGAAGCATCCGTAGCTTCTGCAGCAAAATAAAGACTTGCTTTGACAATAATAACCTACGTGGTGTATCCTTATGGCACAGCACAGTGCAGCTCTCACACCGAATTAGATCGCCAGGACAGGTGTTACTCTCACGCCACAAACATCCTGCAGGATCACAAGCAATGCATCTGATGAAGCTTTAAAGTAGAAAAGTACAATTAATGTCAGCTAATGTTTTTCTGGAAAACAGGCCTTCTCAGAAACCAAACAAAACCCAAAGGAAATCCCCCGGTTTCTCTCCATAACAGAACCACATTTGATTAATAATGATGGTTTCATCATGATAACATTTAAGTTTCTCTATGGGGTTTGATTTAGTGCAGCATAACTCTCTGGTTAAAAACACATTAATAACAAGTCAACTGAAAAAATTAAAGTGTTAGCTTGCCAAAGGGAGAATCATTAAAAGATGTTTTTAATGGGGTTTCCTAATAAATTGTTCCTAACCTCCCTGTAGTTTTCAACACTTTCATCCACTCTCCAGACGCAAATAAATTACTGCTACTCAAACCTGTGGGTAACACAGCTAAATAAAGTAGGAAAAGAGGTGGTTATACTGAGAAATCCAGATAATCCATCTCATTCAAAGAAAATATACTTTAACAGAACCAAATGTGCCTTATTAGCATATTTAAATGTGTTAGTCATTGATCATCCTGATCAGCATCTTAAACTCACTGCAGGTCACTACCTCATCTGGCCACCAAGCAAGGCTAGAAACATGGCACCTACTTGAAAGGGAGGCCAAATAAAGCAGAGCTTATGTCTGCCTTTAAAGCTTTTTTTTTTTTTTTACTCAAACATTAAACATAACACAGAGAGGTACAATCCCAGAACCAACACAACTGTCACTGAAAGCAATATGAGTCATGACAGATATTATTGCACATTTTGCACTGCACATTGTTAACGGCTACAGTGACGCCAATGCAGGAAATGCTTCTCTTCTGCCTCTCATCATTTATTTCTGCCTTTTCTGGTGCCTTCTGCTCTTTTGTGTTACTGCCAGTAGCGAACCTTTATCACCTGCATTTGCTGTCTCCATGAGTATATTCACGTACCCTTCTGCACTTTAATACACAACTTGAAGAAGTCTCTTTCCCTCTCCTTTAGTGGTTCTAATTTGCTAACTGTGTGAGCTGGCACTGGAAGAGTTCATCAGTTGTTCTCTCTGTATAATTAAGAGTAGCATGTAGTCCAACTTGTTTGGGGAAGAACTGCTATAGACATTGTGAAACACAACAGGATTTTGTTCCTAGTCCCTTCTTTTCCTCCCCTAAACTACATCCCAGGCCCTCCACATCCATCTTCCTCATCCATTATCTTCTGCTACCCCATGCTGTACCCTCAGAAGAGCATCACTGAATTGGCTGTTGTACATTTTACTTCTGAAAAAGGCCACGTACCCATAATCACGTGAACAATAACTCATACACCCAGCTCGATCACATGAGCTGGGGTAGCTGAGAGCCAGGTGAATTTACACAACCACATTTGCCCAATCTACGATCTCATTCGCTCTCTGGGAAAATATTATGCACAAGGAATTATGCAGACAACAGAGTGCTGTGAATGGAGGGCTGCGCGAGGAAAGCTTGTGTGTTCTTAATGAGCACCTGCTGCAGGAGATGCTGCCAATGTCCTGCACAGCTGACACCACCGAAAAAAAGTCAGGTATTGATTGGTGCCTCCAGGGCACGGGAGGGATTGTTAAGGGCCTTCTGAAAGCACAACCCACAGCAGTTCCTCGGAGACACGCAAGTTGCTGGTAATAACGTTATCCCTGCAGCCCCAGTCACCCAGATCCACAGGGCCACAGAGCGGAACCAGCCAGAGTTCAGCTTTCCTGAAACAGAGATGCAATCGAGCATCCCATTTACCAACACTTTCACTTTAAAGGAGCTGTAGATTAAATAAAGCCCAACTCGCTGTTTCTGAGTAGGCAGATTGTTGTGGGTAAGACACTTCCTACTGTGTTGACTTCTTAAATCTACCGGTGCCTGCTCACAAAGAGCTGAAACTGATTATCCTCAATGTGCTAAATGTCACTTAGTCATGATATGCAAGGTTTCTTCCTGCTTCCCGGGGATGGGAAGAAAACAGACTGAGCTATAACTTTGCTTCTCTCTCAAGGCAGAGAAAGCTCGGTCACCAAAGGGCTAAGGAAACGTTGCCAAGTGGGGGTGGCAGGAGGTGGAAAGAATGGGGAAAGGAAGAAATAATGCATACTTGAACTGTCGTGAAAGCTTTTAAACTACACTTAAACTAAGGAGATATTTTAGGGCGATGAAACACTTACTAATGTGATGCTTATATTAAAATTGTAGCCAGATTGGAGAGTGGTATAAAACATGTCACTGCCACCAGCATTTCCCTATTGGATGTTGTGATTTTTTTGCCTTGAGGGCAGAAAAAGCAGCAAATGCAACGGGGTGTTTCCACTCCCCCAGCCCAGCTGAGTTTTATGCAGTTCTATCAGCAGGCTTACCTATCAGAAGGCGTAACAGAAAGGGGGTATTTTTAACTGAATCAGAATCAGACAATTCAGCATTTTTATTTTTTTTTTGCCATTTCAATGATAAGATCTTAACCTGGGGAAGGTATTTTTAATTCCAATCAAGCACTGTTTAATTTTGGTAAAATGCTGGGATATTAGGCACTGCAAATAGCTTACTTGCAAAGTGACAGTAGAATTTTATTAATATTTGTTGCAATAGTTGTCTGTGAGAAGCAGCTGTGAGGGACAGAAGGGAAAGGACAGAAAGGTAAGTGGGTTTCTTTGGAATAAACCTCAGGTCACCCCCACTAAGCAGAGAGGGTATACGGGGGTGACATTCCTCCTGTTACCAGGCATACGTAGAGACCCCTCCTGAAGGGAAGCAAAGCCAATTTTAACTGGAGTTCTCAATCCAAATGGGAGAGTGGACACCCTGATCCGGTGTGGGGATCATTACTCAATACTTTGCATAAGGGATTATGATCGGAAGAAAAGTCAGAAATTACACAGACAAGATGTTGCCAAGATGAAACGAAGGCTCAGCAGAAGAGAGCTTTATTTCCTTAGGAAACTCACAGCTTCTCCTAGACTGAAGGTAACTTGTGCAGCACAATGTTCAGAACAGCAAAGCTGAACCATCTTTCACCTCTGGCTGTAACCAAAGAGGTAACTGCCAAGATGCTATGTGTTCAGACGCAAACATGGTTTCTCTTACACTCAAGCAAAAAAAAAGTGTCAACAAAAAGACCATAAACAAGCTCCTCTGGATTAAGTTGACACTGCTTTAAAATAACTACGAATATAATACCTAGACACTCTGGACTATTTTCCATGCTACTTATTGCACTTGGGACATAAGACACACACTGGGCAGGTTCCTCATAAATGAGGGGTGGGTGGGTAGAGGGTTGAGGATGACAGCAATTACAGTAAAATAATCCGAAAGACTAATGGATACACACCTCCCCATGCAGAATGCTCCAAAACTGGGTAGTGGCTAAAAAAAAAAAAAAAATCTTATTTAAACATCAGACCCTCTTAATTATAGAAATGTCAATAATAATGACGAGGCAGATGTTTTGGGCCGGAGGAGACGTTCAGCAGCGCCCAACTTCCCTCTGAAAACTGACTTCTGGTTGTTTCTTCAGTGAGTCAGCGTCTGTTTGTGATTTCAAAAAAATGTTTGGCAGAACACTGTTGCTCATGTCCGTGCCAGCCTTGGGTTAACCCCTGTGCCCCAAAAACCACACACCAAACAGCCAACCAAGAACAGCAAAGTCAGGGTCCCTGTGCTGCAAACACTTGACCAGGTGGGTGAGCTTTACCTTGACACTGCGGGGACCAGGCAGGCAAGAGAAGTGTCCCACTGGGAAGGACAGGTTATCACTCTAGAAAACACTATTTCTCTTCATTCGAAGTTAGAACTTTTCACTGTTTCATCTGCCCCAGAAGCAGAGACTACTCTTGACCAAGGCCAGAAAACAAATGTGATTCTGAATTGGGAATACTTAGGTCATGTGGAAGAGAGTTTCCCCATTTACTCTGGTACCATCTTTTATCACCTTTAAAAATCAGCAACCTTTTAATGCTCAAAAACTGTGCAGAAATCCCTCAGAGTGTCTTTTTCCCGCAGAAATAAGAACCGCTCTAGTTTTATTACCAAGCTGTCAGCGCTAGAAGCAACGTTTACCGAAGGCCTTTCTGTGGATCAGTCTTCTTCTGACTTTCAGCAGTTTGTGACCCTCACTCATTTACATCCGTTGCCAATACCAAGGCCCTTGTTAGGAGGAGCTGGCCATGATCATCTTAAAACGTGCTTCAAGACAAATGATGTTGTGGTAGACTTAAAACTACCAGTGGCCCATCTGAAGTAAGGCCAGCTGTGTAGTTATCATTGAGAGTTAAGTTGGGTGCGCAACAGTGTGAATCCTTTGGGACGAAAGTGGTTCGGGTTTGGGGGCTGTCTGCCACAACACTTTCCTTGGACTGAGGTATCTCCCTGTCGTTCCCCTTCCTGGGAGCCCCTGGGACATGAACTCTGCCACAGCTTCACTATTTGCATGTGGGGGACATGCAAAAAGCTTCACCTGCAACGATGCAGTTGTCAGGCCACAAGACAGAGAAAGGCTGCTGTGTATAGTGGCAGAACCTGTCCTGGGACAAAGCCTTGGGCACCACCACTGTTAGCGACCCAGACACACAAAATTCATCTCCTCCACGAGCGCAGAGCATGAGATCAGATCATGCAAAAGACACCCAAGCAGGGGCAGCAGCAGGAATCATCTCAACATGGGAGAACAGGCTCCATGGACCTAGGGGTGCTGTAGGTGTATTATGGTGTTACCTGAGCTCAGCAGATCCCTGCTAGACCAGGGTTTGCAATCTTACCTTGGGATGACAACACTGATATATATATATACTTGTGAGCTCTTGAAATCCCAGCCAAACACACCTAAATCAAGACCTGGCATTTTTGTTTGTATCAAGAGACACAGCCCCCCCTGAACAAACGCACACTCAAGGTCGCAATTTCCTATTTAATGAGTTCTTAGGGCTCAGCCTGGGTTAAGAGAAGCACATTCTTATCTTTCATAATCTTTCCCCTGGCTCAATCCAAAATTCAGATCCTTTTCACTTTCCTTCAAAGATATTTATCACGGTAAATTTCTCAATTTTACATCTCACCCTTTTAAAGGTCAGGGTACAACACTGTATTTATAGAAAAATCATAGTTATCAACAGCTAACATATGGGATGCACTGAATAGCGGGAGTCACAGTATTTATAGCATATTTACTGAAAATGTGTTTGCAGCCTCCTTCTTATACTGCTGGGTGATGCACTAACTTACAGATTAAACATTAACAGTGATGGCAACTGATTTACTAAATAGAAATTATAATGATTCCCTAAATTACAGCAGCACCTGCTGTTACATATTGGCATTTGTGAGACCTGTATTGATGAATTTTAACACTACAGTGTGTGTTAGAGATAGCAACTAATAAGTTCTACACGCAAATCAATATAGCTCATGAAAATCAGTAATAATTATTCTGACATCTAATAGAGAGGCTTCCCACTGGCTGCAACACTTGTCTTCATGCTCAAGGTTGTGTACTTAACACCTATTAAATTCAGATCAAGAGAGGCAACAGGACAATCTAAATAAGTTCTCCTGCAAAAGCAAAGCTCAACAGTGAAGCTGTGTTCCACCGTGACTTTAGACTTCCTGTGATATCTCTCACTCATTCTGATCTTCCCCTGATGGGGCAGGAGAGCAACTGTGAACTCCAAGCCACTCTCATGTTTATTTATGGCTGTAAAGCTGCTTCTGCTGCAACCTGTCCTTTCTCAGTTTGTGTTCTGATGGGAAACAATGAGCTGCTTAAACTGAGCTGGCTCTTTAGCAAGTGATTTATTTCCCGAGATGCTGCAAGTGTCGCTACTCTGGAAGCCTGATGTGAGCAGACTGACCTCCTAGAGCTGCCTCCCAGGTTGTCCACTGCTGCTCTGGTAAGCTGGCTTCTGTCAGAACATCACAACATATGCAACTTCATGAATGCAAAGGAAAAACGTACAGGAGGCTCCAAAATAAACAGGCTAGTTTTGTGTTTGATTTGGGGTTTGTTTTTTTGTTTTGTTTAAAAAATAAATATCTTGGCTTTTTCCCCCCAAGAAAAACATAAATCATTCTGGGGTCAGGGTTGTGTTGTGAGACCATGTTTCTCCCTTTTGCCCTGTCACCTGTGCTCTGTGAACCACCTTAGGAAAAAACAGGAAACAAGTGAGTGTCAACAGTACATTAACATCAGGGGACCTTGTGCCTCTAATGTGATCATGTGCATCAGCCTAGATACCTAATGTCTGCTGCTGCCTGGTTCTGCAGGGCCTCTAGCAAACAGATTGGTAGTCAGAACCCAAATACCTCTACTGGGAGAGTGAATACTCCTGTTTGCCTGAAGGCCAACAGCTGCTTTTTCCTCTTTAATGCAAGATCACCTAGTTCAGAGGGACAGTTTGCTGGTGACACAGTGTGAGAACTCTATGTTTCTGAGGATATAATGAATGCATCTTTTTCTCCAGTTTCATGGGGTTTCTTTTGATCAGCCTGTGTCAATCTGCCAACTTTCAAAGACACTGAGAATCAGATTTGGAAATGCTCAGTACTTGCAGCATTGGTTCTTAATTGGTATGCACTGGCCTTTTAATCCATTAAAAAAATCTGTACAAAGGAGAAATAAAGCTAGTTGTTTTACAACGCTTAAGAACAGATATTTGAAGCCCAATAAGGCTATATAAGATGAAGAAGCTGCCTAACACACATAGACAGAAAACACACTTTATGCAATGTACAATGGGAAGCAAATGAGACAGTTCTCCCTGCAAAAGTGACGGTCATCAGATGGAAATCTCATTTCAAATCCTCTGTGCTGCCTCCCTGAAAACATGCCAGCCAATGCTGTTAGAAGCGCTCAAGACTGCAAACCTACCAAGGACTCCCATAACGATCACCTTATTAAACTATCATCTGTCATCGTAACTTAATTATTTGGTGCCTAGACCATTTCTACTCAGGATTGTTTTTCAACACCTGTGGTAGTGGATCATTTACCTAGATGGCATTTTATTTCATTTTTACATTTCTAATCTAATCTGTGAGCTAAGAGAATTGGTTTAGCTGTCATGAATTCAAAGGCACACAAAGACCTTCGTTGGAAACCAGCCTCTCTGCTGATACTTTAAAAAAAAAAAAAAAAAAAAAAAAAAAAAAAAGACCAGAACTGAGCATTCCCCTAATTTCATTAAAAATTCTCCAATTCTCTTCAGGTCAGACTGGCTGAAAAGGATAGTACTCCATTATCACAGTATAGTTAAAATATGTATTAAATACAAAACTATGCATTATCTTGTTTTATACCAACATAAGAAGCAGATCTATATCAACCTTTGGAATCCTAGATGGTTTCTCAAATTACTTAGCACATGAATTAAAGAAGACTAATTTCTTCATGTGAAGTACCTGATTATACAAACGATAGGTGCCAAGCCCTGCCAGAGCTCCTTACGTGGGCCGCAGACCAGTGGGGACCTTGCCTTTCCCTCTTCAGCACCTGCCTTCAGTCTGCTGCTGTCCCTCCACAGAGAATTCAGAAACACCCAAAGTCTTCACGAAGACCCCCTTCCCCCAGGGAACTACACAGCCTGCTGGTGTTAGTCAAGCAGAGCACGGTGAACTAAAGCCTTTGGGTAGAGTGGGAAAGGGTGTGTGGATGCAGGACAGGCATATGGCCCAGCACCTTCCTGCAGGCCAGGGAGACTTCACTGTCACCACCCGTCACTAGATGATAATGCATCTTCCCCAGTGGTACCAGCACCCCCTGGTCTTTGCAGCTCAAATGGGAACCCTGTCTGGTGCTATCCTGCGGATACTGCAGGATGTATCCCCCTCAGATGCGCTGGGGAGTTGCAGCACTTGCTAAACACTTCTTAAAAACCAAACCAAACTAATGTATGTATTTGCCAGACCACATAAAAAAATATATCTTGTTTCATTCATTGAATCTTACATAAAAGTAATCTACATTAAGGTATATAAAACCAAAATGTCCAAGGCAGGCAGCACAAGTACACATTTATAAAAGTGACAACAAGAAGGAGATATAAACCACCCTTAGTCTAGTTACACTACAGTTACATCAGAAAAGCACTTCTTTCCCTCATTAAACGGAATTGCTGCTTCCCTCCTAACGAGATGATAATCAGGACTGGAGGCCCTTTGCCTGCCCTCCCTCTTCCTGGTGGGAGAGCTTAACTCCTCGAGCCAGGCTCTGCACACACGTTATTGATCCCAGCCCAGCTCGGCTCCCAGCTGGGGCTCGCACAAAGCCCGGGTGACCGAGCACAGCTCACAGAGCAGCTGATTTACCTCTTGAACTGCCTGATATTATTGGATCTTCCAGTGAAGACTTGCAAAGAGAAAGCAAAGGGCAGATAATTAGCTCTTCTGTTTTTCCCTCCCCTTTTGCAGCCACCAAGCCCAGGAGCTGTGGGTCCTTCTGTTGGCAGCAGCTCACAGAACAGCATCTTTGAATCTCTTCAGCTCCGTATCACGGAGAGTACCCTTCAATCACATCTAATGCTTTTCCCCTGCTGAAGCAAAAAGCGCCCCAAGAGGCGTTCGATATTACCTGTTGAATTGCTGTAAAATTACAATTTCCCTCTTGTTATCTGTTCATAGGGGGTCTCTTGACAAAGCCCACTTGGGCAGGGTTAAGTAATTTCTGATGCCTCCCCTATGGCTGGTTCTGCAGAAACGCAGCCACACACCTGCAGTTCACATTAATCACGGATGCCAGCCTGACTCCCACAGGCCTGGAAGTCTTTGGCAGCTTTATGAATTAATTGTTACAGCGGGGATCTAATTTCCAGAGAATGATTAAACACACTTTATTTATTTAAGGAACATAGGATCCAGCTTTTAACACAGGTGCTAAAACCCTCACTTGTACACATTTACCTCTCTGGCAGATTTGTCCTTACCATCCTTTTTCATTATTTTTTTGGCAAAGCTCAAGTATTTCTTGTAAGATATGGTTATTCACATCTTTTGTGTCATCTGATTATAGCAGTTTGATACTTCACAGGAACTCTCCAATAACCACTGGCTTATAGAGAAAGGACGATGCATACAGCTTTTGGCTTATAAAAAAAAAAAAAAAAAAAAAGGAAACCCAAAGTCTGTGAAAGCCTTGTTGACATATTGGGATCCTTTAGTTACTGCTCTCACAGAGGAGATGTCATACTTAAAGTTATGAAGGGCTCGTGCCACTGTTGAATTTATGTTTTTTTTAAGTAATGATCTAGCTTCTAGCTTACTTCCCTTTTAATAATACTCTTCAGAGCTCAAGGGTACCCAGAGGCACTTTTGACTGGGGTACATTTAAAGCCACACAGAGATTCATAAGTTCTATCCCATTTTTGAGGGCTTTTGTTTCAAAAACCTCTTCCTTGGGACTTAAGACAGTCTTCAGCTTATTTTGGTGTTATGCATTTTCTTCACTAAAATACAAAGACTTTCGGTTTGGAAGGCAAGGCTCAGGCTGCCCTCTGTCCTCCCACAAAGGTGGGTGCCTGCAGTCCCAGTGCTTGCAGGAGCAGCGCTGCCACCGCAGCCACTGGAGCCGGCTTCAGAGGGACCCCTGTCAGCCTGGGGCAGCCGCGCTGGCTGCTCCTCCGCACACCTCACCCTCAGGGAGCCCACGTCAGCGTGGGAGCTGCTTTAGCTCCTTTTTTCCAGCAAGTCCCCAGGCAGCCCAACAACCCTGGTTGGCCACTTTTTGCAGAAGTCTTTGTCCCTTTCACAGCCTTACAGATGGGCCTTCTTTTTCTCGATATATATCAAGTAGGCATTTGGGGGTGTGTAAGAACCACACCACGGAGCGCGATGTGACCCCCGCTCTGCCCCTCTTCCCCAGCCACCTGTCCCAACTAGCTCTTCCTCCTTTCCATGTGAAGGTGGCCTCTGGGACAGACCCAGAAGGGAATAAGGACTACAATTACACTTCACAGCTGGGAACAGCAGAGGCTTAGCTCTTTTCCATACCTTCCCTATTATCCCTACAGTAATTACTGAAATATTTTTTTCTTTTGTTACCTCTGCTCATCCAGAGTCAGAGGACAGAGATGCAAGTGGAATGGCACCTTCTGAAACAAAGATGCAGATTCACATGTTTAGGCAGATGAAAAGATCTGGTCTCCAGATACCAAACTAATTGCCCTGCAACTACCAACCAGGACACCCTTGTAATGGTTTCCACGTAACCCTGGCATTTGGTTCTTGCTCAGGAACAAAGTAAAAGCTTGACATTTTCCAGCTGAAGCCTGGAAACCCCAAAACAGAGTCCTGTTCTTGTTTTCTGAAAACCTATTCACAGTTCAATGTACATCACATTAAAAAGAAAATGCGCTGAAGACAAAAGAAAACCGCTCTTTTCTTCTAAACAAAGAACTAAGCACTGCAACGATTTATATCACCTGCTCCCTTCCAGCATAAACATATGATTTAACATATAACCATGAAAAATATTCCACCATTTCAGTGGATCAGGGGAGACAAACAGATGGACAGGCTAGTGTGTATCTGTGCATAATAAGCTGCTACCACTAAGGCTAGCAAGACAGCGTTAAATGTCCAAACCTAACAGATTGTGGATTTTTCAGAATTCCCTACTGCCTCACAGAACCAGACCTGCTCCATCTGAGAGGTGACAAGACTCACCAGAGAGCTCAAGTACAACCACCAGCCTGAGGAGTACTGGATTGTCTGACAGCTGTGCCAGAAAAACACCCCAAAAACTATGCTCTATTTCCCAAGACAGTTGTTCTTGAGAAGTTCCCTTCTGTTCAGGAACAGGGGATCCACAAAAACTGTAGGGATCTGGCTCATTTCTGTAGACGGAGAACCCCCAAGTTACCTAAAAGCTTAGGACACTTGGGTCCTGCCCTCTGGAAGCATTCAGTGAATTTCAGCCTCATCTGTCAAGTGTGAGCAGACCTAAAAGCAGAGACTAAAAGAGTGTCCCGCCTTGTACAAATACTGCAGTGATTAATGAATCCTAGAATGGTTTGGGTTGGAAGGGACCTTAAAGATCATCAAGTTCCAACCCCCCTGCCCTGGGAAGTGACACCTCCCACCAGATCAAGTTGCTCAAAGCATCATCCAGCCTGGCCTTGAACACTTCCAGAGATGGAGCATCCACAGCTTCTCTGGGCAACCTATTTCAGTGTCTCACCACCCTCACAGGAAAAAGCTTCTTCCTAATATCTACTCTAGGCCTCCCTTCTTTCAATTTAAAACCATTGTCCCTCATCCTGTTGCTACACTCCCTGGTAAAGAGTCCCTCCCCAGCTCTCTTGTAGCCCCTTCAGACACTGGAAGGCTGCTGTAAGGTCTCCCCAGAGCCTCCTCTTCTACAGGCTGAACAACCCCAGCTCTCTCAGCCTGTCTTCATAGCAGAGGAGCTTCAGTGCTCTGGACCCCCGCTGGACCCATTCCAACAGGTCCATGTCCTTCCTGTGCTGAGGACAACAACTGGCTGAGGAATTATGATTTTCTCATCAAATGTACATGTGAAGTAAAAAAAAAGACAAACCAACCCACAATCCCCTAATTCTGAAGTCTACAGAAACCAAGGTGGCCTCCTGATACATCATAAGAGAACACAGAAGAATATGATATCGGGAAAACAAAACAGCAGGTATGTCCTTCTCTCAAAATCCTCCGATAAACGTGGTATGATGGACGAGTTACACAACTGTTTGCTGACACCTTATTCGTTAAAGCCCATAAATAAAAAAGTCAGAAGTCAGGACCACACTGTTGCATGTGACTTCTTGTGGAATATAGTTTTAGGTTAGTTCTTAAGATATGAGGTTACATCTATGAACGGGACCCAGGGTGTTCACATCTCATTAGCAGGAGGCCTAGGGAACAGCCAGGTAGCTTGCTGCTCACTGCAACAAGGAACACCAGACTAACTGCTGGTGAAGCAGCAGGCAACCATAGAAGGCACCTCAGCTGGCTGTGAAGCCACCCAGTCCTTGCAGCAGATATGCCAGATCCACGTCTGTCTGATGAAGGCACCTGCTTGCTGGCATGATGGGGACAGAGCCAGGATATGCTAATGGGCACGAGAAGGTGACTTTTTCCTTATGTCAGGAGGAAGGGGGTGTCCCCTCCCCTAACAAAAGAGCCCCACAGAGCAGCATGCCCCATCCCCACTGTTATTCAGAATTCTCCCTGTCCTCCCAATCATTACCAGTCTGATTAGCTCCTCTCTTCTCTGTGGTAGCCTCTTTGTACCCACGCAGGTATTTATTCACATGGGAAAAGGCCTGTTTAATTACACACGGATCGGCGGTGGGTTGAATTCACACAGAAGCCCACCCTGGCCAGGCACCCGTTAGCTCCGAAGATGCTGGAGCAGCAGCCCTGCCAGGACCAGCTGAGGGACACTGGCATAACCATAACAGACTCCACCTCAGGGGAGTAGTGGTGTGTAACGTGTATAACAAGATGAAGTATGTTAATTATTTTGAAAATTAGCATTAGAAAACAAAGTCTAGAGTTTCAGTCTAGATTTATTTTTCATTTGAGTCTCTCACACTTTTTTTTCCCTGAATGAAGCCTGCAATATTTGGATTTAAATTATATCATCAGTTAAATCACTTATTTCAGGTATGACAGTAAAAGTGAGGTGTTGTAAAATTCATTCAGCTGACATTAGGGAACTTGATTTTAACGCATGTGACTCAGACGGCTGCTGCTTTTTGTGCACTTGCCTTTGAAAACACCTCCAAAAATAGTCAGGCAAGAGAAATGCTGTGGTAAATGAAATTGCTTTCTCTGGACTGGTTTCTGGCAGACTTGGCTGTGGAAAGGGAAAGACACTGGTTTTAGGAACTATCCCTGTTTATGAGAAGGCTAAATATAGACATGAAAAGGCATACTGTTCCTAGACAAGGAAAGCAAGTTTGTTTTCAGGAACAATTTGCATGGGATCTTACCCACTAACCTAGAAAAATAAACAGCATATTCTAATGCACTCAGAAAAATATAAAAACCCCACCGAACCAAAGCATTCCCCTTCGCCCCCAACCAGCTCCACACCTTTTTTTTAAAGGGAGAAACTCAACATCTCATGGAAATACTGCCATCCTCTCCCGTCTGCACATCTCTTCAGCATCTATTATACTTGTCAAAATTTTCAGTAAAAGCCAGACTCACCAAGAGGGCAGCAAACACAGAGATAGAGTATCCCACTTTTGCACCTACGGGTGTTTCACTTCCACAGCACTTTGAAGAAGGGAAGAAAAGGAGGGTCAGGGTTTGAGATGAGCACCCCAGCCCTCGCTGTGGACAGGAGTGAGCAGGAGCCAGCTTGTTTGAGAGCTGCCAACCTGAGGGAGATACATGTCAGCTTACACAGACTGATGTTTAATAAATCCTTCCCTACAATCACAGAAACATTAGGAGGCCAACTAAAAAAGCCACAGTGAAACTGTTCAGAGAGGAAGGTATCTGTGGAGGTGACTAATTCAGTGGCTGAGTATAAACAGGAAATGCAGCAGCTGCACACCTCAGGAGCAGGGACACTGCTGGGTACATGCAGTTTATCATTAGAGGCAACGAGGTATTTACAGAAATCAAATGGTGCACTTGTTCCCTGCAACAAGCTCAGCACTAGCCAAGGAAGCAGCCCCGCAGATGTGGTTCCTTCCACCAGCACTGATTTGCCTGGGTTCCCTGGGCAAACTGCATAACCCCCCAGCCCTCAGCTACCCCATCCCACACCAGCATGGAGCCCACCCCAGCACTGTCGAGGCTGACAATGACCATGTCAGACACCCACACTCAGCTGCCGGTGCTTCCTAACTTGGGAAACAGCTTAGGGGCACGAGCAGCCTCTGCTTTCCATACTAGGAGCCTCATTGGTACCTGCACAGATGTTGGACCTTTGCTCTTTCCTGGGAGCTCCAAGGTGTTGATCCTGGGGTTCTTCAGGAAGAGTGTGACCACGAGGTTGAGGGAGGTCATCCTCCCCCTCTGCTCTGCTCTGGGGAGGTCCCATCTGGAGCACTGTGTCCAGTTTTGGGCTCCCCAGTTCAAGAAGGACAGGAAACTGCAGGAGAGGGTACAGCAGTCCCCTAATCACAAAGATGAGGGCACTGGAACATCTCTTTTGAGGAGAGGCTGAGGGACTTGGGTCTTTATTTAGTTTGGAAAAGAGAAGACTGAGGGGGATCTGATCAACACATATAAATATTTCAAGGGTGGGTGTCAGGAGGATGGGCCAGTCTTTTTTCAGTGGTGCCCAGGGACAGGACAAGTGGAAATGGGCACAAACATGAATGTAAGAAGTTCCATCTAAACATGAGTATAAACTTCCTTCACTTTGAGGGGGACAGAGCCCTGGAACAGGCTGCCTGGAGAGGTGGTGGAGTCTCTGTCTCTGGAGACATTCAAACCCCACCTGGACATGTTCCTGTGGGATCTGCTCTGGGTGGACCCGCTTTGATGAGGGGATTAGGCTAGATGATCTCCAAAAGTCCCTTCCAAACCCATATAATTATGTGATTCTGTGAACAGACACCTGATTTTATACCCACACTGAACATGGAAGAGCTATGAGGAAGACAGTGTTTACTTAGTCCTACATAAGAAGAATATCCATATATCTAGCTGCATAGCAGGATGCCAACAGCTGGAGCAACAGATGCAGACAGCTACTTCAAATAACTGGTTAAGAAGTAGTCAAAAACCTCTTTGAGGCTAGAAACTAAATATAGGAATAAGGCTACAGCCACTTTATGAGCACTATTTTTAATCCTCCGTTTTTCCTTGTTTCAACAAAGAGCAAGCCACGTATTTATTCCAAGCTTGCACTGATGCCAGTGCCTTGCCAAGAGCTTGGCCACAAGAGGAGGAACATGCTGACACCAGGGCAACTGCTCTGCTGTCACAGCAGGCTGTCAGTCAGGCCAAGAACCACTGCTTGGCATCCAGCAAACATGTGGGATGCGGAAGGGCATAAACTGCCCATTTTTTTGGGAGATCCCAAGCAGACTGTTTGGGACAACGATTTGCCACTGTATTCTCATCTGTACTCCTTACTACCAGCATCTTGAAAACAAGCCCTCAGACACGGGAGGACATTATTTCAGTGACAGAAAATTGAAGCGCCAAGTTGTCACTCAGAGCTATGACAACTCTTGCAGAGCATAAACAGCAGCCACGTCTGTAAGCTGAGTGGGGTTTCCACAGCTTTTGGCATATCCCTGTTTCTCTGCAGAGCCCAGTCCTCATGTGGGCCTACCAGCTCAACCTGGGAAACAGGCCGACTGCATCTCCCAGCAGGAGTCCTGTATATGAGGTGTGCCTAAACAGAGCTTCTCGTTCCACTTGACTCAGAAAACTGTCCTAAGCAGGTCAACAGCTTCCCTGAAAACAAAGCACTGATGTCTTCTGTGGCTAATTGCCTAGGGAGATGGGAACACCTTCTGCCTTCCAAACCCCAAGACTTAAAAATGTATGTTGTGTGTATAATAATGTAATATGTACATGTTGCAATACAAATACATTATATAATGCATTACACATCTTGTGTATTATACCATAACACGTATATAACACACTTGCACTATGTACCTACCCTACTGCATGCATTTAATTGGAAAAATCATGGCTGCAAAATGAAGGAAGATTAATGTAATGGTGGCAAAAATAAAGACTCAGAAACTGCTCCAAACACAGAAATCACCACAGTCCTAAAAATAGAAAGCAACACCGTACCACTCAGCTCTAACACCTGATGTTTCTCAGCCACACAAACTTCACCTTCCTCCTGCTCACGTTTCAAGACACAAGTTGGCAGAGCCCTCAGGCTAAAAACCATGGCCCCCTTCCAGATGCCAATTTTATTCTGGTTTGGCACAATGCCGTATTCTCTACCCATTTTTTTCCTCCTGCTCTCTCTGTTTTGCCATCCTTGTTCAAGGTCCAGTTGGACTGGACTCTGAGCAACCTGATCTAGTTGAAGATGTCCCAGCTCATTACAGGCAGGGTTGGACTAGGTGGCCTTTAAAGGTCTTTTCCAACCCAAACTATTCTGTCATCCTACTCTTCCCATATCCCCCTACCCAGCTTACACCACACACCTCCTGCTGACTCTCCCTTTCTTCCAGGCTGCTGTCCCCAGGGGCAGCAGGACTGAGGTCCCTCCCCAACCTGGGAGAACAGGAGGCAGCAACAGGATCGCAGGGTAGGGGCAGTGAAGGGGATGCTGAGGGTGGGGGTGTTCAATTGTCACCCTCCACAGAGACCTGAAAGCTGGCCTGGGAGTCCATGCAGGAAGAGGTGACAACACTGCAAGTGTCACAGAGACACAGTCTAGATTCTAAAGAGTAGGTGAAATGCACTTTGCACAAAACAAGTAGTTCCAAGTTCATCTTCCCATGCATCCAGTCATTTATGTGAAACAATTTAAAGGCACTTTACACAGCTCGTCCTTGTAAAGAGCCTCTTCTGCCACACAGATATTTCCCTTCCCCCAGTCTTGCTTTCATTCTTGTAATATTACCACCATCGAAAGTCATTTAATTTCAATTTCATGGCTTGATTGGGCTGAATGTAATGGAACCAGATGCTGTGAATGAATGGAAGTTCCTTCTGTGAACACCCATCATATTTTTGAGTTAAGTGGGCCATGTTCAGCTGCATCCAGGTACTTCATATACTTTCAGAGCTCTTCTCTGACTGTACCAGGTATGAAGCCAGTCCAATGAGCCGAAACCAAAGTAAAAAGCATTAAACTGGCCTTTGTTGTTGCATAAAGAAAATACTATAAGGCTTTAATTGCTAGTTAATCAACATACTACAAAATAAGTGAATCATGCTATTTTTCTTGGTGCTTACGTGGTTTAAAATAGCGAGAAAATTATATGCTCATTTTCCCCCCTAGGGCGTTTAGTGGTAGACTACTTCAAGGATGAAACAATTTAACCAGAACATTTTATTTTGGTATAATCACACAGCTACTGCTGAATACGGCTGCATAAAAAATACAGCATTTGAGAGCTCTGATGGCTGCTACACAGAGAGCTTCCTGTTGCCAAAACCCTCTTTGCTGCTGCCTCTACAGAAGTATAATAGGGTTGCACAGCACCAATCAGGGAAGCCAGCCTGGACAGGCAGTACTTTGGAGACTCCTGGAGCAGCACCTGAAATTATCTGAGGGGGTTTTCAAACAGAATTTTTCTAACTTTTTCTAATGGCCCTCCAGATAGCAGCTGGCCACCAGCAGAGTTAAAGGAACTTGGTTCAAGAGATACTTGCAGCATTCGCTCTCAGCTAACTTCAACAGCAATAAAAATACAGTTTTCAGCAAATGAATGAACCATAATGGAACAAACCCACTGCATTATCGAGGTATTTAGTATAACACTTCCAAAACTGATCAATAAACAGGAGTATTAATCTTAGTGTATGAATTTTTAAAGAGGCCTAAGGTAGCGAGGTTCCAGCCTATTGGAAGCAGTTATTACCCAAGCTTTCAAAATTATTTTGGTGGGGAAAAAAAAAAGTCTCCTTGGATCTGCGAGTGGTAGCTTCAGCATGAACAGGAGTGAGGTGTTGGGGAGCCATCATCTCCGGACTGAGCCCTTCCTTTACTAATGACTACTACAGGATTATTCATCAATATCAAATGGCAAACCTAAATGCCTATAAAGCATCTTAATGTGTACTAAAAAGCTCTACTGAAGTCAGTCAGCCCTATTATAGCCCCTCTGCCTTCAGGGTATGCACTTCACTTGCTCTGCTGGGCAGGAAAAGCTTCTTGCTCTGTGCACAGCATCTACCATGTTGGGTCAAGCTAAGGGAGACTCTTCGACTGTGCCAAAAGGTCTCCTGGCTCACGCCCTTTGATGGCTTAGGTACTAGATCTTTCTAGTAAGCTTTGTATCTACTGGTTTAGGAATAAGTACCCAAATTTAGCAGTAGTTTCATGGAAACATGGGTGATAGTTCATTCCTGACATGGGGGACTACTGGATGTGCAGCAGTGCTATTAACAGTAGCTTTAAATCACAGTTTAAAGTAGAAAATGGTGATCCTGCCTGTTGATCCTACCTTTGCCCAGAGCAAGCACACAGGACTGAGTATCACCCTACGACAGCTCCTTTTCCCAGGGGCCTCCACTTCCCCAGGATCACCATACAGGCAGATGAAGCATTTCAGGCGTTTTACAGCCCTGTGCTGATGGCAGCACGTACCCTGATGCCGCTTTTGCTGGCAGGCTCCATGAGTGGCACTTGCCAACACAAGGCCCAGCAGAGCCAGCAGGGCAGAGGCCCTTTTCACACTGATCCACTGCAAGGACATTGCATTCATAAACACCGAGGGACTGAACACCAGCTCTGGCATTTACCAAACACGACTAAGTACTGGAAGTGAAGTCATCATGAATTAAAATCCACAGTATTTTTTTCCAATAACAGTTGTTTTGACTGAGGGGGAGCTATTCAAACTTCACACCAGAAGTTGGAAACTTAGAGAGAGCTGCCAACACTAAGATGTCTGCTTTTACTTTCCAGAATGACACGTACACTTACAATACCAGCTAATTTGCTAAATATTTAAAAAAAAAATAAAAAAATCTTTCCGGGGCTAGGTTCCCTATTGTCAATAGCATGCAAAATTGTGTTTATAAAAATTCTTTAGAGAGCCAACAGAAAAATTTCCCCTAAATATTTTTTTGGTAGATGGCTCATTATAGAAAATCAATTACGTTGTTTCTCATTAAACAGTCCAGTAGTATCATGAATGTTAAGCATAATGAATTTCACATTGTAAGACAATTTCCATACTTGAAATCATGAGGTTAATGACACTATTAGGTTTTTCCCTAGCTAAAGCACTTTTATTATTTCTGATTTTCTCCTAGAAGGACAAAATTTATGAGGGCAACCTACTCTAAGCTGGGCTACTTCTTGAATTCTTGCTGATAGGAAGCAATCTTATGTACTAAAATAACAGGATAAAACAAAACTACTTAAGTATTTTTAGAATATGGATGAATTTGCCTGTTGCAAAGAGATTAATTTAATACTACTGGAATATTTTTGACTTAATAATATGTTTGACTTAATAAATACACCAGGCAAAGAAACTAAACTGCTTCTTGTGCAAAGGAATTGACATTCATGGTTCTTGTACCGTTGGGCACATAGAACTTCAGCAAGGAATTAAAATTATAAATAGAATGTTTTCAACACTGAACACAGGCTTTCTCTCCTCCAAGTACATCCACCATAAACATTAAATGAATAAATAACCTTCATTTTGTGCACTAATGGATGTCAGTACTTTCAGCATGCAGAAATCCTTGACCATGGTGATGCTGTTGGTAGCTGTAAAGAAAGTCTGTGCACAGCCCTGTCTCTGTGATCCCAGTGTATCACCACTGACAGCCTGACCACAGCAGATGCTTGGTGGACAAGCGAGCAAAGATCTTCATGTGAAGCCACAAAATCAGTGTCATTTATGTTTTCCAAAACAAGCATCTTCACTCTTATAAAACGAAGTTATTTTACTCAATATGGAAAGGGTTACATGGTCCACAGAGGCTGTGTAATGCTGTTTCTAGGTACAGGGCCCTGCTGCACCACTCACATCTCAGCACTCTGCCTCCCTCTCTGCTTGCTCATTTCCTTAGGCTTGCTCTCAGAATGGCAATAAAACTTCCACACACAAAAGAAATAAAGCAGCGTTTTATCAAAATAAATAATTCAAACTGCACATTTACCCACCCATGTAACATGAGAAAAAGTTTATGAAAAGGCAGTGAACAAGCCCCATGTGGTACAAAAAGAAATGTTTTCTTAAGCAGTTTATATCACCTGTAAGTCCCAAGGCAAGAACGTGGTGCACAAGTCAGTCGTGTCAATGGTGCCACGATCTCTTCTTGGCAGAGAAGTTTTCAGAGGAAGCCTGAGGCTTGACAGCCCTGCTAGGCGTGGGGACAAGGAAAAGTACTCTGGATTCCAGACAGAGGGATCTTCAGGCATCCTCCTCTGGCAAGAGCTGGGATGGGGAACTCTACTAGAACCTCTGCTCTCTGGCTATTTATGGGGAAGTTGAGGAGAGTAAGTCCTGAAGCCCTCCATCAGTGCTACCAGAAAATGGAGTTTGCATTTGTGGTCAGATTCAGCTGTGGCTCAGCCTTGATCTAACTCACCCTGCACAGTCTACACGAGCTGATCTGAGTCAACTGTGAGAGAGCCCAGCTTTGAGGGTGGGCAAGTCCTGAAGAGGAATGAAGGGTTTTTAAAATACTGGTTAGTGCATGGAAGAGGCAGTGAAAACAGAGTAACAGGTTTAGGGAAGGATCCCAGGCAATGTTGCTTCAGAAACCGGCTGCCCAGAGAGGTGGTGGAGTCTCCTTCTCTGGAGACGTTCAAACCCCACCTGGTCCCATTCCTGTGTGACCTGCTCTAGCTGTTCCTGCTCTGGCAGGGGGATTGGACTAGAAGATCTTTCAAGGTCCCTTCCAATCCCTGATATTCTATGATTCTATGAAAGCAGTGAAAGTTACTGAAGGAAAATGAACTTCACACTTAGCACAAGCTGGTGCAACTTGACTGTAATCAGCAGAGGCAGTACCACTTACACCAGACATTAATTTGGCCCAGCTAATTATCTCTGTGCTGCCTCAGTGCTCAGTAACAGTCACAAGGTGAAGTATAGTGCAGAAAAGAGAATCCCAACCTGTTCTGCTCAGCTCAGCACAAGTAGCATATTAATAAAATACTCACTGTGTGAGCTCTACCCCTTGTGAATGGTTTTCTTTCTCCACTTCAGGCATGAATCTAATGTCTTAATTCAGCCCATTACAGGGCTGTACAGGCTGGAAGATGCAAGCAGGTATTACTGAGGTGGGTGAAGGAGAAGCTTTATACTGACTCCTATCACCTTTTTGTTTCAAAACAATAGATTTGCATGTAAAACCTGTCTTCCCCCACTGAAGGTGGCTAGACATTGGGGAAGGTGAATGTATGACCAAAGCCTAATTAATGGGAAGGAGCTAGAAGAGACTTTAAGGACAGGATCACTCTGTGAAACACTCATCTGATATGGCAGTGACTGAACCGAGACCAAGCGATGCCTTGGCCAGAAGCTGAGGAGTGCTGGTAGAAGCCTGACTGGCAAGGGGACTGCCCTAAATCCATTGAAGGATGGACTGACTCAGACTCAGGCTCAAAGGCTCTCACCGTAACAAGCAGCAACAGATCACAGAAAACAATGTCAAATGGCATATGTCCTGAGGCTCAATAAGCTTCAAAAGTTCTGTTTACTAGTTGTGAGGACTGTCCAGGACACTGTTTCTCAACTGGTGGGTCAGGAACACGTGGCAAGAAAGCAGAGAAGGCATTTAAAAGTCACAAGATGGTGAAAACGGTGCTGCAACCTTCAAAGAGCTTGTTCCTTGTGCACCCAAACACCTCCTGGGCAGAGCATGCTCTGCAAGCTATGCAGCATGCACAAATGAGTAAATTCCATGGGTTTAACTGTGCGATCATTAAGAATATATAATTCCAGAGTAAGAATAAAAAATATGAAGGGGAGTAATTAAAAAAAGCCCTGAGTTTGAATAAATGACTGGCAATCTTAAAAAGCTGCAACAGACTTGCCTGGAAGAAATTGGATGTGCCTTACTGTAGGGCTGCAGAAAGATGGGACACTTGGTTGATACTGTTCATGGTAGGTAATATACAGGGTGATCCAGGTGATCAGCTGAGGCAGGCATTCACCTGGATAATTTAATATGATATAAGGAAAAAAGATTATGCGTCTAATGGCTAACGGAAAGGCAAAGAACGTTATGAATAACGTTTTGCTGGAGGAAACCGGAAAGGCTAGAATACTTTGGTAATTACACTATGGAGAAGGACTAGCACATCAGCTCAATACAGACCACTCCTGAGACACCACAGATTATTTGATATGGAAAAGGTTTGGTTTCAATTTCCAGGGTTTTGATTATTCACTAACTTGATTGGGATAGTTAAAGCCTAAAAGCAAAGAACCTTCCAATCAGCCAGAAGTATGAAACAAGCTCTGTATTTAAAGAGAGGAATATGAAGTTTAGAGCAGGTACATGTAGGAAAGACCACTGAATCTATTTAAATCTACTATGAAGTAGCCAGTGCTCGCTGAAAGTTCAGACTATGTTTTTATGCTTATAATGCACATCAGCCTCTGTGCGCTGGAGCGAGAGGGGCCATGGCCTGTTCTCCACATCCCCTGTGCTGTTAGGGGGCAACCACAAGCATGCAAGACAGGCGGGAGGAAAGCCAGCCATGAAGGATGTAGATGGAGAGATCTGGGATCTCTCCTGCCTCCGTAACTAAGTTTGCATGAGCGGAGGCAAGCCACGTTGCCTCTGTGCTTCACTCTTATCTACAGAAGGGAGATTATCACCTTTGTCTCCACTGCAGTGGGGCATTTATGAACATAAAGCAAGCTAAGTGAATATCAATCCTTCCTTTATTTTGCATAATTTAAAAAAAATAATCATATGCTGGTACTTTAATACCTCTGTTTTTCCAAACACAGAACATCCCAGAGCTTTCTGCTCCTTCAGTGCACTATTTCCCCAACTTCAGTTTCTCAGATATATCAGAAAAATTAGGCAGGAGGGGAAGAAAAGGATAATATTCTTATAACAAAAAGCATAGAAACTAATTCTGGACCACAAGATTGGTATACTTACGTGCAATAGATGGTTATACATGAATAGTATGAACTTAACCATAAGATTTATGTAAGAGCATTTTTTGTACATTCAAAGCTTCTCTATGTTTACTAGTGCACTGGAGGATATTTAAAACAAACCAGGATCCTTAAAAGAAAATACCCTGTAGAAAGCAGAACATGGCTTTTAGTGCTCTACTTGTGTCCAAATAACAGGACATATATCATTTGCTAACACTGTAGTACATACACTCCTTCTCCTATTATTTAAAAGCATTAGGGTTGTTAACCTGTAAATGGCAGCTCCAGAACCAGGCAATAAAAATGCACTTAGAGCTATTTTACCTCCACATGTAAGTAATTCAAGCTTTTAAATTATTAGAAAAGGCACCTATTGTGACAAAACTGAGAGGCTTTTTTTCACCGTTCACGTAACAGTGCGAAAGAGTATCTCAAATCTCCTCTACACCTAACCTTTGCACTGGTAACACTCTTCTGGTTGGGGGTGTCAATTCGTATTAAAGCAGACTGGGCAGGGGCCCTTGCATGGTCACAGCAACACAAGGGGGTTGTACCAGCACAGCTTACCTCCCTTTCTTTGCATAGGGAAATTACAACATACAGACTCCTTAGCAAGGATAGAACTGTTTCTGTGAGAGAGAAGGAGAATCATCCTCAGGTGTTTGTGCTTCTGTACAAGAGGTAGTCTCCAAGACACACGGGTGGGCTGAGGCTGCTGTTATTGCTCCCCTGTCCCCGCAGGCTCAGGCAGATGGCACTACATCATTCTGTACTTGTCTCCTGTTTTCAGTGTCTTAGTCTCAAATGTGAGACCTAGAAACAGCCCTGGGGCCAAGGTGCTGACTCCACACACTGGGAGCTGACTCCACACTCAGAGTCACACATTTGGTTCTCCCTGATGTGGTTTGCAGACTGAGAACCCACTGCAAAGACTCAATACAGAACATCACAGCAATCGTTCTTTCCTACTAGCTTAAAATTCATATAAAGCATCCTTGTCATACCAGCCCTGATTTGGAGTCCCTTTTGCCCCATAACTTCTGCTGGATATTTGACAGCATTTAAAGACTTAAATTATAGGAAGTAACTTAATGCCTTAGAAACAGGACTTGGACCAAGATGCATCATAATGTGTAATTGCAGCTAAGACAACTAAGCTAACAAGACCAAATACATTTTTAGGTGATAATTGAACTTCTTTAGTACAAAGAACTAAACAAGGAAAGTCATCATGGTGACCATGGAGGTATAACCCATTTCTGTTAAAGCCCTTTCCAGCACTCAGAATTTAAGCACTGGTAGAACAAGACATGGTTTTGCCTCTGGTCAATGCAGTGGAATAATCCTCTTCCAATAGTAGTATGTGTTGCCCTCAAAATCATTCCTGTACAGAGGAGCTTTTCCTCACTCCTTTGGGCGCATCTTGTAAAAACAGTAGTAGTATTTGTTAACCTGGCTTTGTTAGGAACACAGCCATGTTACCCTGCAGGATGAATTTCACTCATCTCCTGGCAATCAGCAAATAAAGCCAATAGGATCTCTGTTTCGCAGTTGGAAGGTGGCATTCCTCTCACCTACCATCATCTACTGACACCACACTCTGCTGCTGGGGCTTCCACACTCTTTCTTCCAGCACTGCATACAAGGATTTCAACTCAATTGGAACCACCCTTGATTTGCTGGAAGTTTAAATTAATTGGCACAAGGCTGTGATCAGACACATTCCTTGTACCCAATTAATAAAAAAAAGCACCTTGAAAACAAAGAAATTGCAGCTCTTCAAATAATTTTTCATTGGTGGGACCAAAACCAGTCCTGGGACCAAAAGGACAGCCTGGCTGGCTGCTCAGCAGCTTGCTCTGAGCCCATACTGTTCAGAAGTCTCTTGACCATTACAGAGGTGTTTGGGTTTTGTTTGTTTGGGTTTTTTTTTTATGTGCGGGAATAGTTTATTCCAAAAGGGTAGGAGCAGTTTATCAGAGAAACTGGGTAGACATCCATCATCCTTCTCATTCACAGGTTCCTAGACCTTCTCCTCCACAGCAGAAACCTCAAGCCTCATGGCAACTGCAGGTCTCTGACAGCAGAGATGTTACCTGCTTCACACACGCTCTAGCTTAGAGTATACCAGCACCCCACTCTGGCATTTCATTTATGCTTTTATTCATGATATCATTGCATCCTAATTGTAATGAGAAATATCACAGCTTCTAACAAGGCTGGTACTAACCATCCCATCCTAAAGGGGTGCCCTGGAGGCTTCACATTTAGACGTTCAAAAAAGTAAGACCAACAGTAATAGCTGCTACGCTTTGATTTGTGTTTTAAGTTCAGTCTTTTTCTCTTCAGGTTTTCTGACATCAAATGTGTTCCTTCTGAATCAGCAGAGCTGCCCGTCTCATCTCTGGCTAGAAGCTCAGGCTGCAGACTGAACCTGGAACATATCAGCAATCGCCGCTTGCTCTCTGCGACTGTGACTGCCAACGAGAGCTTGCAGAGGCAAGGAGAAAGCAGCCTCATTTGCTGCCACAGTCAGTGATAAGGAAACAAGTCCTGATTAGTTGCACATTCAAGCCTTGGCCACAGCATCCATCAGAGTCACTTATATTCCTGAGCTGACACAATCCCCAAGAAAAAACTTGCACCATAAGCCAAGCAAGGTGAGTGTACTTTAGAAGGAAGCAAGAGAACTCATAACACATCCACAGATGCTAAAAATAAACTGATGAAATCCCATAATAGTAACAAGTACAAGAAGCTTCAAAATACTTTGAAAACAAGAATTAAAACTTTTTCCCAAACACCAGCTAGTGCCTCTGCTGCTACAAGTCCCTCAGCACTACACTGGCCTTAGAAGTCCACTTTGTTGATACAGTATCTTCCCGAAACAGTAATGTTTATTCCTACCTGATAAAATCTTTACTTCTTAAACTGAGTCTCTAGAGTGAGCTTTTACTGATGGTTTAAAATTAGCATATCTTTTGGAACTAGTTTCACAGAGTTTGAGTGAAAACAAGACCAGCAACAACAAAAGACGACAGGCATATACAACACTTGTGTTATCACCGTATCTCTCCGAGGCCCGTCCATTATCATAAAAAGAAAACCCTTCCCTCAGATGCCAGAAGTTATCCAACAACTGGAAATATAATATATATTACAGTTTTAGCCCAGTTACTTTAGAGAAGCTGAGTCCTGAAAGAAATGCCATGAACCAGCTTCCACGCTACAAGATACATTGCATGGGCTGTTTTCATAAAACATCCTCCAACCCAAAGAACATTAGCACGTTCTTCACATTAGCAATCAGTAAACCTAATTAAGGAACAGAAGTATTGCAAATGAATGCACTTAATTTTGAAGAAAGCATGCAGCATGTGCAAACTAGTTGCACACTGTAACAACGTTGGGCATCCTTTTTCTCTATTCAGATCTCACAAGCTCTGCGATAAACAGAGGTAGCAAGTCAAAGAAGGAGAAACACACAAACCCTTGCCATCTGGGTATTACAAATCACCACAGCTTCCTCTCCCCACCCTACCAAAGTCATTACTTTGCAGAGGCTTGTACAGAAGTGATTCTGCTCTGGAGACCATACCTTCAACAAGACCTTGTGCCAGGGACTAATGTAGTGCAGCCAGAGGATGGGAAGGTGGTGTAGGGCGTCCCACTCACCGACAAACTCAGCTATCACGAACTATCTGAAAATAATTCCTCTAGTATTTTGAGACATCCACTTTCCTCCCAACACATGCAGGTAAAGAGAGTTTTGCCCCCTTGCAGCCCACGGGAAGGTGTTCCTTTGGTGTCTAACTAGGGCAAAGATCAACCCCCAGTTCAGCCAATTTGCCTTTTATCTGCTCCAAAATCTGTGTAAATCCATGCAGTGTCATATGTGGGGCTCCTGGCAATGCCAAACCCTAGACCACAACCTGTTTAAACATACTCAACAGGAAAATCTTAAAAAAACCCCAACCACCTCAACAACAACAAAAACTGACTGGTAGAAAGAAGATGGGCTGTGTATAATGTAATTGAAGGGTGTATAGAAAGAAAGTGATGATTTGTTTAGTCTGTTCTTTAAAGGACCCTTAAATAAGGTAACATTGCTTACAACATACCAAGATTTTAGGTTGATTTTGTGCTGAGCTTTTTGGTTCAAACCACTGCAGGAAAAGAACACTGGTATTTTTTAATACTAGCTTGACTTATTAAAAAAAAAAAAACCAGATTAAGTTAGCAATTGGAAACTCAAAGAGGACAGGGATGGGCATAAAGGGAAGAGCACCTGGAGGGACACAGCTTCAGGAATTCCACATGCCAGAAGCTTCACTTTCCCCAAGGACAAGGAGAAATCCAGTTGCAGTAATTCCTAGTGATGGGAACGGGAGAGGGAAGCACCTCTACAAAGCTCTCTGGAGGAAGGCTCCCAAGCAGAGGACACACCAGTGGATTTCAGCATTTGCAATTGCATTCAGGGGTCATAGCTTTAACCCTGAGCTACCGTGGTCTGCACATTTGGCTGTGGAATCTAAATTGGCTGTTGAGATGGTTTCCGATCCCTTTGGGCATGTTGCAGAAAATCTGTTATTCAGATTTTTCCCCCCTCTAATAAAATGAGAGTTATGGTATTTGCTCACTGATTTACAGCTTGCAAAACCTTAGATGGTTTATTTTACATACCCAATTTCTACAGCACAATGATCTAGTAACTTAAAAGTGCAATCTGGTCCTCTATGCTGCAGCTTGGCAGCAATATAGAGATCTCATATGATGCTGAACAAAGACTGCTAGTCCCTGTAACTACCGGAGACATGGCTAGTCTGTTAATTGGCAACAAGCAAATTATATATTTTCTAATATCACATTCAGTGGAAAAGTCTATCCCAAGTGAATGCTCTGTAGAAGAGGACTTCTGTATTCACCAGGAGCGGTAGGAAGAGAGGAACACTGCAAGGAATTAAGTGCTTAATTTAGTGTCACAGAGCCACAGGATGGGTGGTGTGAGCTAACACTTTTTTATGGCCAGTTTATGCCTTAAAATCCCAAGAGTGATAGCCACTCCACAGAAGTGCAGATGCCTGCAAGGAACACTGCTGGTTTTATTCCATTCATTTTGCCTGGCATCCTCAATTTTCCTACCTGTGCTAGACAGGTCATTTAAAAGATGTCAGAGTCGGTGAAAGGTATCAATACTTGCAGTAGCCCCATTTCAGGCTTTCCAGACGGTTTTCCTATGTCCAGATCTAAACAGAAAGCAGTATGATAGATTCTCTGTCTTGAAGCTCAGAGCAAAACGTCTACAGAAACAAAAACACACACACAAAAAATTTTAAAAAATCTACAGAAGTTAAGTTCCTGCATGTTTGTCTTCCCCTTCCTTTTTCTAGAGGGAAACTATTCTTCACACAGTACCAACAAGGCTCAAGCTCCTGACATACAGCTGGCACACAGAGCACCAAACAAGACTATGGAAAGCAGAGAGTACAACACAAACCAGTTGTTTTCCTACAGAAGTTTCAGAAGCCGATAGTCATATGTCTAACATATTCCTTAAACTACAAGGCCTGGACCAGATTTGTATCTGGTTGTGCAAGCCCTACCAGTGTAAATCACTCAAAAACTTGGCCTAAACCTTGTATTTCCATGGAAGTTTATTTCGTGGAGTTCAAACTAATGCATATGTATTCACACAACACTGAAAACTCCATGCTGTCCTGCTGCCCCATTGGATTTCCAATGCATTTAACTCTGAATCACAGAATGATGCTGTATAAAGGCACGGCAGCCTCGATCACATGGATTTCTGAGAAGGTGCCTCTCCACCTGGAGCTCCACAGGACTGAGACAGTTAAGGCCCTGGTTCACCTTCCCAGGCTTGTTTCAGCCCTCATCACCTATCAGACTCTAAAGTGGGTCCAGCTGGTCATTCTGCTCCCTTTATCACCTTCCCTCCTGTGTTGCCCTCGCCTCAATAAAAAGCCTTCAGTGACCAGCGGCACATGAAGGTGGCACCAGGGATCAGGAGACTCAGGCTGCATTGTCTATTCTGGAGCTGGGAGGGCAAATCTGAAGTCTGTGCTCTGACCCCCTTTCTGCTCCTCATTGCTTCAGCCCGGCATAGGTGGGGGACAGGCCAGGACTCCCAGGTGATTATGAATTTCCTCGCACCATGGGACCTTGGCATACATGCATCTTCTAGACAAAACAGCATCGCAGCTTTTAAAAAGCTGGAAAGAGTTCACATAGTCAACATCTGGCAGCAGTTGCCAAAATAAACACAGCATAGAAATATTTGTAAAATGGCAGAAGAACAATGCAGATAATGTGGCATTATACTATAAACAGAGCAGCATATTAATCAAGGAACAATAAAGCTTTTAATTATATTTTAAAGAGACTCACTTAAAACCAATGCAAAACATAACTCGTGCCGAATAGCTGGACTATTTCCCATTGACTACCTGTTCCAGTTCTGCAGCAGTAAAATTAAGAAAACAAGTCTTGGGGGCATAATGAGGAAAAACACATGAAAGACTAAGGAGCTCCAATACAGCCGTAATGGATACCATGCAAGTAGGTGGGCTAGAAAAGACTATCCAAGTAACACAAAATTGTGTTTGTTTAGAAGGAAATACCACAAATATCAAGAGAGGACTCTGAAAGCCGGCCACCCGGCACGCAAGTGCGGATCTACTAGGGAAGTCAAACGCACTCCAGCTCACTCTCACCTTTGAGCCTCCCTAACAAAATCCCACCTTATATGATATACTTAGAGCTAGGCAGTTCTCTGCTGGCACACCAAGCCTTCTGCAGCCCATCACCACAGCCATGAGGCCATGGTCACCCACCCGCTGGGCACTGTGAGAGCTGGGCTGCCAAAGCGCTCCTCAAGGGAAAGGCTGACACACCCCTAAGTTGCACCAGGCCCAGGTGCTTTGCATTGAGTATCTGGAACAGACACAAATCACAGAACCTTCCAGACATAGTGGAGAAAAGATTGACAGTATTTGCTGTTTTGTGGTGCCAAGAAAAGAGACTGCCATTGTTTACTGTCAGCCACGCTCCATCTATATGACCCACTGCAGCACTCGGCTCATCTTTAGCTTCTACCAGGAGAATTGTTAGATTGATGGGAAGCCCTACATGATCGAGGAACATCTCGACTGAAATCCATTGTGATGAAAGAACACGCCACAGGCATACAGTCCTCACAAAGGCTGATGGCAGAATAGCCAGGGCTGAGTCAAAGCCAATTGCACAGCAGAGTGAAACACAATTGATTAAATGGCAGTGCTGGTCCCAAGCTCTTTGATAAGTTTTTTTCCCTTAAAAAAAACCCCACAACAGTTTCTTTTCCAAATGAACTTTCATCTCAAAACTCAGGACAGCTTCCATTACAAAACATCAGCAGAGTCAAAGCTGCAACAGCGTATACAGAAGTTACCAAATTGAAGTGTTCCTTCCCCAGGTTCCCCATTCCCCAGTGGTTTTGCCTATTTCTATTAAAGAGACTTCAAGATTGTCTCTCCCACAAAGGTCTCACATCAGAGAGGCAGGACTGCTTTTTAGACTAAGCACAAATTTCTTCAGCTTCCCCCCACCCTTGGCAAGAAGAAAGGCAGCAAGCTCACCCTCACGGTGCAGTCCCACAGCACTGAAGCCAAGTCAGCAGAGCAGGGTGGTGACATCAGCACATCCCATCAACAAACTGGTGATCATCAGGCAAAGGTAAGGAAACAAGTCAGCTTCAAACGCAGTCCAGGAAAGCCAGAACATTCACCAGCAGTCCCAGCTCTAACCACTGCTGAAAGCCCAGGCTGGAGCTTCAATGGGGCCCACAGCTGGAGGGGGTGGGAGGGGCTGCTCAAGGCAATCAAGGGCTGCTGGGCCTAAATAGCAGTTTCCCTGGTGAGAGAAGCTCAAAATGCAAAAATCAGTCTCCATGTTTGAAGTTCCCAAAAGCACAAGGTATGAGCACCCTGCAGTGTTGGTTTATCAGCACAGGATTCACATGAGGTGACCATGGCTCTGCATGGGGTCACTCAAGAGCCTCGGTTAGCACCAAGGGATAAAGACCCCAGCTGAACTTTAGAAGTAAGCAGTGCATTGGCAAAGAACGGAGAAGGGAATGATTAAGTAGATTCTAGCAACTAAAGAGTGTCAGGGTAGAGTGTGAGATAGCAAAAGTCAAGCAGAGGCCGGGCAAGAGATATGAAAGTCCATGGTGAAAATGTTCTGCAGCTGTATATATCAAAAGAGAACAGTAAACTAGAAGAGGAGCTGCTATACTGTTCGGTATGCTGCTACACTGTCCCTCAGCTTTGTAATTCTGCCAGTGAATGCGTGTAACTGGAGAGACTGAAGTGTTGTAGTAGGAAATATATATGGGAATGGCCCAATGTCACATGTCCTGCCTGCGAGAAGCATCAGAATGTACTCATGCACCATCAACACTAACCCGTGGTAATGGCTCTGATGGAAAGCCAAGAGTACACAATTTCAGGTCTAACTGTGATTACATCCAAGTCTATAGCAAGCTCTGGCTGAGAGCAGAAAGTATCTGTAGGGGACTAAGGCTTGAAAACTGTAAGACTGATTTGTTTTAAAAAGTTTTGAAGAAGGCCAGATGACCCGGCAGACCATACTGCTAAACGCCTCTCCAAGTACAAATGGTGCCAGCAAAGGTCTAAAGAGATTTTCTGGAAATAGGGGAAAGGTGAATCAAATTTCCAGTACTGGACAATGTTTTTCAGGGTGAAGTAAGCAGCACAGATTCTTCTCTCTTCATTCAGACCTTAACAGCAGCCATGAATTGCCAAAGAAAAGGTTAAATGATAATTCATATTTAGAAAGATATGAAGAACTTACAGTTTCATGAGTAATAAGGTATTCAAATGAGAGGTCAATAACATTGTAAATCACATAAGTTAGGTACAGAAGCTCTCGTAAGGACAGGTTCCAAGCTTCTGAGCAGTGCCCTGAGATGTACCCCCACACAGGCAGTATAACCAGCCTCACTCCACACCATCTGTACATTACCTGGCTTTGAGGCATATTTATTTTTTCCTGTTCAACTTAATCCGAGTGCCGCATGTTGCAAAAATATACATGGAGTTATGGGCTGATTCTAAATTCAAAACTGCTCCGTGAATTACCAGTGCTGGACTTTCTAACTGTGAGAACCTGACACACAATGAAGTAAGAAAATACTTGTTGCCCAGGTAAAACGCAGGAGAAGTACACTCTAATGCTGGGACAGAAGATAAGCTCTATGGAGAGAAGCTGAATTCATTTCATTGTATTGCACAGCAGACTACACAAGGGATACTATTATACAAAAAGAATTATTCCTTATCTAATTTCTGCACACCCAGAGGATTGTGTCCAGTGCCTGCAGACAATACGAGTAGGTACAATATTAGCACGCTATCCAAGAAGCACACCTTAAAGCATGCTGAAATGGAGTACCTTTTCACCAGGGCCATAATTCCGCTACAGAATCTACTTTTATGGAAAAATCAATTTTTCGCTTTCATAGTGATATTTAAGTATTGCAATAGGTTTTATGATAGTTTTCTCAATATTAAAAATACAAAATCAAGTATGACAGAGCAATAAATATGACACTTGAAACTTATGAATATGATGGCAAATGAAGGGGGGAGGACTTCTGTGTTCAGTTTTTTCAGATGGGTTGATATGGTACAGCTCACTCTGTGGGGCTGACCTACCTGTCAATGCTGCTTTCCCCTTTGCCAATCTTTTGTTTTAACTTTCACAGGCTTATTATTGCTGGTTTCCTTCTTGGTTGGTGTTGGGTGTTTTAGAGAGAAGAAAAGAAATGAGGGGCAGGATGATTCCAGCTAATGCATCTGGCACTCCAGTGACAGTTTGGAAACTCTTTTAATTAAACAAGTGTTACTTTATAAAGTTACGAGTAATCTGAGCCTGTAACTCGCAGCTGGGAAAGCAAACAGATATTGGCTCAGCTGATAAGCACATGCTGAAGATGAGTGAAAGCAGGAGATTAAATGGGATCCCACATGAATGCAAACAGGCAGAATGGTTGGGGGGTGCGTGTGTACACACGTGTGAGCACACCTGCACAACAACGAAGGGCCAGCCACAGACAGGGCTAAAGCCAGAACTACAACTCAGTGAGAAGCTGTAAAATGCACTCCTCAGAATGCCATTTGATTACAAAAGCAGGCAGTTTGGAAGGACTACCTAGTTTCTGATGGGCCATCACCAGATACCACATCACATTGGGAAGCAGACTGAATACAAGACTTGCCTTAGAGTTGTCGGTGCCTGAATCTGAATGCTTCCTTAGAATAGCAACAAAGTCCCCCTCTCCCTGTCCGTCACCTCTCCCACTTCTGATCACAGTAAGTGACAGGAGAGTCAGTTCCTTGCATACAGTAGCTTCCCAGAGGCAGGGAGCTATACAGACAGGCATCGGGGAGAATTACCTGTCATGCTCTTGCTGCAACAGAAGGAAACACAATGAAAATCTGATACGATGCAAAAGAAAGCTCAGAAGGAACAAAGCGTGCTCTTATCTGCTCCAGATCCAATGAATCAGCTAAAATTGAGCACACAAATAGCCTGTACTGTAAAGGAGGGAGATCTAACCAAGTATTTGCTTTAGCTTTTCCCTGTATTAAGGCCTTTGGAAGGCAAATGCCCAAGCACAGACTCTGCTCTCCCTGCGAGCCACGTGCTGGGCACATGCACAATGATTAAATTAACACTGTGTATTCTCTCAGCGCTAATGAGATGTTATTTCTCTTCTCATCTTAAATTACTATCACGTCAAGAAAAATGACCCTGAGTATTGCTATTGTTAGCAAGCCTAAGACCAGAGGAGGTTGGAGCCCCTGCCCTTATCAGTCACTTCTGTCCACCCTCTGCCTCTGGCCTTGGCACCTCCCGCTGCAGCAGGAGCCAGCTGGTGCCGGGGCGCAGGAGCTGGCGCTGAGGACGGGCGGGAGAGGGATCTCCTTTGCTGATCACATGCTGCCAGGTTTTAGAAACTGCGCTCTCTCAAACCAAGGGAGAGGACGGTGTCTGGAGGATGTTGGAAAGATATTACTGATTGGCACTGAAGGCTTGCAAAAAATTAGTAGAGAATTAGGCTCAAATAGAGTTATACGGTGATCAAATACGGTGCTACGTGTGATCAGGCTGCGGCACTTCCAGGAAGGAGAGTCTAATGAAAGTGGGCATCAGTCAGGCCACGGGGCAGGAGCCAGAGCCAGGGCACGGCAGGCGATGTGCAGAGCTGTGGCACGGACAATGGGGAGCTCAGAGGAGGCTGAATGGGGCTGAAAGAAGCTGGAGCAGAGCTTTCAGGGCACTCATGGCTGTGTGAACCACCAGAGCTGCGTGAGCGGTAAAGGGACACGTGATTTTATTCCCACCCCGAGCCCCTGTTGAATGCATTTTTCTCTGCCTATAAAAATGCCAGTATCTGAATCAAAAGGCACTGACAGCTTCTGAGATAGTGCCAGAAAATTAGTATTTAACTTTTATACTCATAAGGAATAGTAAGGGAATGTTAATAAAGAACAGAAAGCACAAGTTTGGGGTTACACATCACAGCTAGAAAAAGAGCCCTTCCCCCTGAAGCCCCCGGCCCACGTGCTCTGCAGCCAACATTCTTCTGTCCACTTCCCTCAGCTCCCACCAGGAGGGTCTTTCTACCAAGGGAACCAGCTCCAGCAGCTGGGCTTTCCTCTTACCTCCTGCAGCGAAAAATTAGCTTTGAGACTTCTGAGATCCTAAGACATACTTGTAAGAGAAAAGTGCCCAAGAATTTCAGACAAAAGAGATTATGAATATTGCATGGATTCTTGGTATCTAGACATTGTGAAAAGGGGCCATTGTACTAAGTCTCCTGTGAGAAAAACCTTAAAAAATGTAACAACAACAAGAAGAACACTACTACTACTATTACTACTATTACTACTACTAAATAATAATAAATCTTCTCAGGCTGAGATGCTGACCTCTAAGAAAGGTTGAAGAGCTGAGAGACCTGAGAAAATTAGAGCTATGCTGATATTTATTCACATGGCATATAGTTTAAGAAAATACACTGAAGTTTAAATATTTATTGTAAGCCATTAAACTGTTTCAAATTGAGGCTTTTCATATATTGTCTTCTTTTAAAATAGAATCTTTTTTTTTCAGTAAGTCTGAATGTTTCATTTCTCACTCAGAATTATTAATCAGGAAGATGTGATACAATCTGCTGAATCTCAAGAGTGCTAAGATATGAAGGGCCTTTAGCAGTGGAACAGGTAATTAAGTTTGTTATGATTTTCTATATATTCTGCAGCAGAAAATCTGATTGTTCTTTTGGCAAGAGGCCATGTCTCTTCATCTTCAATGAGGACCTGTTTTAAATTTTAAAGTAAATATTATTTAAAGTTGGAGATAATTTTATTTTAATAGTGCGCATAATGCCAATGTATGTTCTTCATTACATACAGCAATTAACTTTTTTGCTAATATACTACCGTATTGAAAACTTGTGTGATTTTTTAAATGCATATTCAAAAGATGAAAATACTAAAGGCAGGTACTTAGCTGATGGTTAACTAAGGTGACAGATCCTGTGGAGCTATATTGACATCTTGGCATACTAACAGTCTGGAGTTTTTTGACTGACTGTAATAAAGGAAAGCTTCAGGTTTGAAAAAGAAGAGAACTGGGCAATTATTATTTTTTTTTTTCTCGTTACTAGCATTTCTCACCAATAGCCATGAGGAACTATCAGAAACCTTGTCTGTGGGAGTTCTCCACAGGATTCTTGCTAGTTGACAGGTGAAGGAGAATGTTGTTTTGGAAGAATCATGGGGTTGGAGGCTCCACATTTATCTGGTGCTGGAGAGAATACACACCCTGTGTCCCACTGTTTGGGGACCGCTCCACACTGAAGTATAACTGCGCTGTGGATCGAAAAAACACCTCGGGTGTTTAATACCTCCAGCTGCTCTAAGGAGGTGATTCGAAACTCTTATTAGTCAGCTCAAAGGTGATTTATTTAATTAAACAGGAATATACCCTGCCCCCTAATCTTAAAGCCTTGATAGTTTCAGATAGTATTCAAAATCTAACTGTTCTCAGTGCCATTAATCCACATGTGCTCACACATCTGGTTCTAGCCAACAGGGGAAATCATTTTCTCCCTCAAGAAACTGTCAAAACCAAAGCCCCCAAGAAAGCCCAACCACACGCATCTCCCCACTTCCTGAGATTTACTCCTAACATTATTTTACAAGCTATTGGATTGAACAGGAAAAAAGATGATTGCAGCCATGTAGCTGGTTTACTGTACATACAGCTGGTTTGCCAGCTACATAATATTAAAAGGATCTGACCAATTCTCATGTAAAAGCCTCTATGCTAATTTATATGCACATTTTGGATTTCTGGGAAATTAATCCTGTTGTTCATTTTGAAATGGTACTTTTATTTTGATCAATTACAGTATTCACCTCTAATAAATATGTTAAAAATAAGCTAAACAAAATATCACTCTTGGTGCACTGTATTATTAATCTGTAGGCACTTAATTTCATCATGTTTGTATATTTTTTCCTAAAAGAGTATTCAATTAACATACAGCAATAACCAAATTAAATTTACCTACAACCTATAGGCTGGATGGGGCTTTGAGCAACCTGCTGTGGTGGGAGGTGTCCCTGCCCATGGCAGGGGGGTTGGAACTGCATGATCTTTAAGATCCCTTCCAACTCTAACCATTCTATGATTCTATAAGAACTAGTTTTCCTGAACACTGAATGACACGTGTACTACCTTAGCCTAGTGAAGAATTTTAAAAAGAGTATTAATATGGTACTTTCAAGAAAAAGGTGTGAGCTTCCCACGGATTCATCAATTATTACATTACCACATACCGCCTGAGAGTTTAGCAGTCATGCATTTGATGATGGGCATTTTAAAGCATTAATGCTGGGCAATTTTCTCTAAATTCTTTTAAGGACAAATCTCCTTAAAGCTCATAATATCTTAACACCTTCCAAGAACAAAAGCCTTACATTCTAAGACAGCAGCGTTAATGTAGTCTACGTATAACACATTTACGATAACCGTGAATTGTATGAGACCCCAGGAGAAAACAGATTACACATCTGCTTATTTTGCAAGCGTAAGGCAGAGAGACAGGCTGCTGCTGGCAGTTGGGAGCTTACTCTGCCATGCTCCATTCCAACTCAAACACGTATCTCTGGGGCTTAATACAGCTGGGGCCGCAAGCCAGTAAGCCGTGCTGAGGGCTAAGATCCACTAGTTCAGGATCAGTGATGCCACGCTAACGTGGGCACAAGGGCACAGGGAGAAGGAGCTCCCACCTGTGTGCCCAGGGCACGCACGCCGACAGGGCCTGGGTCTCTGATCTTTCCACCTCTTCACCCCAGCGCTCACCCCTTGCCTTCTCAAATGCTCTGCTGGCAGCCCGGCCCGAGGAGCTGCGGCACAACATCCACGCCAGGAGGTGCCACGCAGCCCCAAGACGGGCAGGGATACACAGCCTGCTCCTGTAAATGGAAGAGGCCACTCCCAAGGAAGAGATGCGTGAGGGTAAGCCTTCCCTCTCCAGAGGCCATTTACAGCCACATCCCAGCTCTCAGAAATCAATGAGGTGCGCGATGCAGGAATAAAATGGGAAGAGCAGAAAGCCTGAACGCTCACTAGGGAAGAACTTTTGTTTTGACTGTTTACCTTCTGAACTTGGTAGTATTTACCTCATTTCAAACAGCTGTGACCACTACGGGAAAGGGATCACTGCAAAGATTTAATGTTAAGGCTCTTTCAAAGAAATACCGCAAAGACAGAAAAGTAATATCCACCAAAATCAATGCATGTATCTGCAAAAAAGGAGAGCAAACCCTTAAGTAAAGACGTGACAGTGTTCAAGCCTCCTTGGTCATGCAGGAACAAATAAAGAAGAATTTCTTCTTTATAATAGCCTGCTGCCCTTTAATAATGACACCGGTCTGCTCAAAAAGAACACTTACTGAAGTAAGGGATTGTGTTTGGTTCTATAAAATAAAATGTGATGGATTTGATGTTGTGATGGATTACATTGCACTTATCAATATCAGCACAATGTAAATGATTTTAAATCAAAGATTTGATTTTAAATGAGATGCAGAGAGTTTGTACATGGTTAGTCAGAAGTAGCTGCTTTACAAATGGTGACACAGTAATTACAGTACTGGGAAATGGCCACTATCTATCCACTCTGCATTTTACAGACTAAATAGAAATTTCATGCATATTGAATACACTTGTGTTAGCTCAATTCATTTTTTCAATATCATTTTATAAGGTAAGAATAATACAAATACTAAGTTGCTATTCAAATGTTACATCTATTTTATCATGAGTTACATTTTTAATGAAATGTAAGTTTACTTGAAGCATGCATAATGTTTGCATAATCTGTGGCAGAAAATTGTCACTCTAGGAATTTATAATTTGCTTATTTCTTACAAATCCTTCTTTTGATGTATTCTGCAGATTGCTGGGGTTTCAGTGTATTTATACAGATATAAAAATATTTTCTGTGGTTGCATATTTGCTCCTTTGAGTAGACTTCTTTATAGTTTGCAATATATTTTCATATAGTTTGCAAAAATAAGTTTATGATTTATCTGCAGTTTAAAAATTCATTTCAAATCTTCTTTGATACAACACACTTCCAATTTTTGTTGTGACACAGATTATGTAAATTTGCTTGACAAAGAGTATGCAAACTGCTTTTAAAGTAGGAAGTTCAGCTGACAGTACCTCGGCTTCTGCATTAAATCAAAAGGATTGTGGTTTTTTAGTCTCACGGATGGACATTGATTACTCGGGTTTTTTTTCAGATTAATGGGGAGACTCCCACTGGGTATTTCCTGGTAATGCATTTGGGTATGATACTGAACCACTGTTGTATCCCCATTAGTGTCAGGCAATTCTTTCATTTACTGACAAGCTGTCAAGGATCTGTTGAGATGTCACAGGACCTCGGAATATGATTAAAGTAGGTCTTTTGATTAAGCTCTTTCCAGTTCATAATATCCATGTGGAGTGTATGTCAAGTGAGTCAAAGCCTTACAACAATCTGGAGAGAGTCAGTGCTTTGCTCCTCAGCTGAGCAGGGCTGCACACCCAATAGATTGACTGGGAACAGCAGAGATTGACACTCAGATGCTTTTTTGGCAGAATCTCACATGCTGCTCATCGATGCAGGAATCCCCTCTAGGTACTGAAGGACCTAAGCAGGAAACACTTCCCTGAGCCCACGGGATCAGGAGGCCACAGGGAACAACATACACTGTGAAGGGTATGTGTGTTTGTGTGTCTTTGAGAGACACAGAAGTAAAAGGTTTCTTGCATGTGCAACTACTGACTCTGTGGATGCGATGGCTGGACTTCAAACAGGTGACATTCTTGAGAAGCTGTCTGGCTTTCTTCCAGGGCAATGTCACATGCATCCTCGCCTGATGGGAAAGCCATATAAAGATGTGATAGTGCCAATCAAAGAATTGCTCTGCAGCTGCAAGAAAAGCCTCCAAATAGAAACTGAATGTGATTCTAAGGCTCATGACTATGAGCTTCTGTTGATGCTCAGAGTTTTCCCTTGGCTTTGGAAAAGCAAAACCCAGGCAGCAGCACCTTGCCTGGTTTCATGCTTTAGTTCATACCCTGGGGGGCTGTAATGAAACCCACAAGAAGGGTGGTGATCCCACACAGATGATGCTTGGGGAGAGCTGTGACATCCCTGCCTTCAATCCCAACAACCAGGTTTTGCTAGGAAAACCAAACGGAAATGACTTCTTGTACCCAGCAAGGGGAGGAGGAGCACAGCAGAAAACCCACCCCTGTGGGTAAGGCAAGAAACGTGCAGTAGAAATTCCCCCACCTCAGGTTAGTGGAATGAACACATACAGCAGATATTTACCAGACCACCTGGTACATGTTCCCACCATGAACTGAAAAAAACCAAATATAGTCCCCGGGGCTTTAATAATAAAGAGTTCCATGAAGGTAAGAAGAGAAAAAGTAACTTCCAGTAAACATGAATAGTTGCCTACTTTGAAAAAGAATATTTTTTTTCAATGTGCGAACATAATGTGAATATTTCAATTCCCAGGGCTATTCTGTAAGTACTTTTTATGATGAGTGATAAAACGTTCCAGCTTGGCTACAACTGTACAGTCCCGTTGTAATGGGATTCTGTACTTTAACTTGAAATGGGACTGCATCCCAGTTTTGACAGCATGCTCTATTATCAATAGCTGATATTGTAAAATGCTGCCATGACCTCTGTAAATTATATAAATTAGGATATGAGACAAAGACAGTGTCACTGTTCTTTAACCTGAAACAATGTCATTTTCTGTGTTTTGGCACAGGCTGGGCTCATCACTGCAGTTCCTCCTGAGCAGTAACTTTGCAGGCAGCCTCTTAGGCACAAGCGTCACTGCTGTGGGACACGGTCCTGTGCAGCAGGGATAAGGGCAGCAGAAAGTAACCCTTCATTTGTTGGCTCGAACTGCTATTTGTTAAGTCAAAGGCAAAACCCCCAGTGATGATTACTGGGTCAGAATTAGGCCAAACTCCCCCAACTTGGTTTTTCTGGCCTTTGTTCCTTCTCCTGAATGCTATGATATAATGCCTTTAAATCAATCTCGTACTTGCTGGCTGAGAATATCAAGCTTGCTAGATGGCTTTCAGAACTGTCAGGTTCTTTGCAGATGGCAAAATATTCCATCTTGAATCTATATATTTCCTTTTGTATTAAAACCCTACAAAAATATTGCCTCAAATTAATGGTCTTCCAATCGCATACAGTACGAAATGTTTCTGTTTTGGAAAATGATACCTTTTCAATAGAAAAAAGAAGTTTGTGGGGAATTTTTTATAGAATGAAAACTGCTTTTCCCCCATCAGCTCTCATGTTTCCATTGTGCAAGAGATTTATCCTGATCTAGCTTTGCCCTGGGCACTCTGCCTCCCCCAGCACGTTCAGGTTAGTGCAAATGTTCTTTGTGCTGGCTTGAGTTGTAACAGCATACAGCATGTGCTGCAGCAGCATACATATTTAAACAGGCTGTTCCTTTACAAGCACATGTTCAAAAGATTTTATCTAATCAAATTTTAAATAGGAAATTACTTGTCTGACTTCACATCAGAAAGCTATTCCTTTCCCTACTGCTCCAGATTGGATTATTAGGACTTCACTGCTAAATGGTCAGCAGTGTGTCTGAGTCACCAGTCTTAATTTTGGGCTATAAATATCAGATGATGATTTATTACTTGGCAGTTTCAATACTGCAATGGCAAATTCTCTTTAATCTCTTTAATTTGAGATGAACAGCAAACAGTTTTGAAAGCCGAGAATTTCTGAGGTTTTCTGTGCAAATAATGGCTAAGCCTTGGGCATGAACAACGTGGAATTTCACCCCCCTCATCAATAGAATTCAATGTACTTTTAGTGATTCAAAGGGGTTTTCATTGCCCATGCTGATCTACTCCTGCTTAGCTTTTTGAATTGACTCCTAACTGTGGACAACAATTCAGTGGTAAATGGGCTAAAACTGGGATTTTGAGAATGTTTAATGATTTTTACAACTAAACCAAATGAAGGTCGAAAGAGTAGTTATTACCCTTGAGTGCCACCTGGATCACCACTCTTTAACATTCAGGCTTCATCTGACCTTCAGATGAGAGCTTATGATCTGCACGGTGCCAGAAATCATACTATCAGCTTATTCAGAAGTAGGTGTTTGCTCACTAGAATATACAGTCGTTGCTCTCACCTCTTCCAAAATGCTAATTATGTTTCTTCTAAACAGCACCAGAAAGCTGGGTCTCACCCCTTTCTGGAGAATGCTGCTACCCAGGTAGCTTGTGCAAGGTAGGTTTGCTTGTGCAAATCACATCTAGATCAAGAACGTGCATCCTTTCAGAGAGCATTAAAACAGGAAATGGACTTACATCTTGCTGAAACGAAGAATAATTTGCAAACTGTACAGAAGTGTTTATTTAGAAGATGAACAAACAAGATACCTCAAGAAATATTTCAAAGAATTCTCTTAATTTCAAAATATCGTTTGGTCATATCCAGAGTTTGGCTGGTTCCTTATGGTACTTTGTTTCAGAAATAATTCAAATTTGTCTTGACAAACTATTAGGCATTCACAGAGGAACAAGCACAATAGGGGTGTGGAGAGACCAATGAAAGAAGCCAGCCTAAAGAATGTTAGAAAATCTGTCTAAATTCTAAAAGACAGGAAGACAAGGGCAGAAAACTTTTTCTCATCATAGTATTGAGGAACCTGCCCTAGGAATAGAGACGTAACTCAGGAAAAGAAAAGATTCTCATACAACTATACATGACGGGAAATTAATTGAGGCAAATGGAAGAAACCAGAGTAAAAACAGTATTAGAAGAGGTGCTTTAGGATCCTGTATCCAGCTGACTTTCCCATCACTGAGAATTGCGATGAAGACCTTAGTAATCTGTAACTTAGAAACTTCACCTTGTTTGCAGAGATTCACACCCCACACTCCAGCATGTCATACAGACACAAAAAGGTTTCTAACTTCACTGTTCTGCAAATTATATCCAATTCCTGGATTTGGGGCTAGCAGGTGGTATTACAGACTCCTTGAGTGTGCACCACACCCTAAAGTGCCTCTGAAAGTTGTCAACCATCCTGTCCATCCCGGAAAGTGTTAAATTTCAGAGAAATATTACTTAACTGCTTTCAGGATTGAAAGACAACAAAAAACACTCATAAATCCAGTGGACAGGAAACACTGTGGGATAAATCAGATGCAAAATCACCTGCTGAGGAATAATGTGTCTAATCTTTGAACTCTTCTTGTGGAGGGTATTTAACTATGTGCAAGATCATCAGCTGGTTTAAGTTATTATAAGTACCTTGATCTCAAGGCAGCCAGATCCAGCCCTATAAATTCATGATCCTGTTGATAAGTCACATACCTCAGCCTGAAGTTCTGTTCCTCTTCTAGTAAACGGAGTGTAGAACACAGAGCGTTTGTGCTGTGCCCCCTGTTACTGTAAAACTAAACTGCGCTTTCTTTCAGGGTATTGTTTTGATCCTAAATTTCTCAGCTGATACATTCTGATGGCATATCAGTTGGCTTCAGGCACAACAGCACTCTTTTGTGGAGTATTATTATACCTTAAAATGGACAATCAAGGAATAGAAAACCTCAAAATGCAGACCTGCTGTACTCAAGGCATTTTATCCCTAAACACAAAGACAAAACACTGCCACAAAATACTGGTTTAAGAGAGGGAGAGAGGGAAAACAAACCAAACCAATTCTTCTCCTCCTCCAAAAGAACAGCAACCGCTTATGCTTCCATCCTGAATCACAGAAGGGAAGGTGGCAGCAGGGAGAATCAGAAACAGGATTTTTATTTGTCAGTGACTTTTGCTTCTATTTCCACTGCCAAACTGCTGCGCTGCCTTTCACTTGTTGTATGCAATGAGAGATGACAGAGGGTTTCTTAGAGCCTTTAGGATTGCAGTAATTCATAACCTTACCATAATTAACCTGGAATAATTTATCTTTGAGTAAACAAGGTCCTAGGTTTCCTTTTACTACCATCCTTCCTTGGAGAAATGTGGGTTTCATCCTCCAAGCTATGCCCATGTGCAAACACATTACTCCTAGCAGCTAGAGCTCTGGATGTTACTGAAACCCTAAAACAAAGCAGCATGGCAAACGCTTTGAACCAGTGTGGGCTATAAAAGGCACAGCAATTCCCTGTACTTAGTTCCTCACCCTCCTGCAGCTTTCACTGGCGAGCAGGCAAGGGCTCAGGAGGAGGAGGAGGAGGAGGAAGGTACGTAGAGGCACTGACACCACTGTCACTGAGCTGTGACCAGGTAAGTGTTCCCTGGTGCGGCATCAAGTCTAACTCACAGGTGAGCATTACCCTTAGGCTCGCAGGATTGTTTCGATCACTTATAGCATAATAGCATTAGCGTTTTCAGCTGAGCTTCCATTAAGTTATACGAGTTATCTATTTTGCAGTAATTTGAAGGACCTTTCATTGTTAACTCCTCTTAATTAATTTTGGCTTTATGGCGTTTTGGGGGCAAATTGCCTTAGCCTTCACATTTATCCTATCACCGCTTGGCATGACCGAGATATTACAGCTCCTAAGTGAATTTCTTGTCAGAAGGATCTATATCACACAGCTCATGAAAAGTTACTTCAGGAGGATTTGTTTTACTCTCCATTTGGCTTGGCCTCTAGATTCTGGGTACCAGCCCGATGCTTGCAAATGACTTGCACAGAAGTAGGCATTACGAGCCTGGGATCAAAGCATCTACTTGCAGTCTCCTCTTGGCTCAAAGCAAGAAGTATGTCCTGCTTCATGTGTTTAGTAAGGTGATTTTTCTTAGAAGCTTGTCTTTCTTGCAGTTTTAGCCACCACACACTAAGTTGCCTTTTCATTCATGCTTTTTGTGGTCTACTTAGGTCCTGTTTGGGGCCATTCAGCTTTGTGATACATTTGGTTTTTAAAAGTCCATTTTATTAAAACATGTGAGAAACAGTGGCGAGCGGGAATTCATAGGAAAAAGTCAGATGAATGAGTTTTCAGTTTAGGGCTGCTTTCAAAACACATCTCAGAAATAGATGTACACATCCAGTTGCTCCTGTGGAAAGTAACTAGATAAAATACTGCTGCAAAGTTAGTAAAAATTGTTCTGCTGTAATAACTGCATTCAAAGGACACAGATGACTGGTAATACGTTTAATAGAAAGTTGGTGAAAGCATGTTACCCTTCAGTGATCTACAATGCAGTCTCTGATGATGGCTTATACAGAACTACTGCAAACAGTTAAGCCCTGAATGTCTTTATCTTCATCTCTCCAATGTTTAATTTCCCCTTATGGAACAGTGAATCGGAAAGCTCCGTACCCTAAGCAGCTAAAATGCTTTTCCCTTTCAATTTTGTCTAAACAGTGCTAAAATTAGCAAAAATGTGCTGTAATTTACATTTCTCTGGTGAAATGGTAGAATTACATTTCCCCAATTACTTTTTTACCTCTGTGAATGTACCAAAGATAGTACCAAAGTTATTCAGAGAGTCAGAGCTGGCGCTCGGTCTGTTGTTCCTCTAGCTAGTGTTCTAATTTGCATCAGGAGAAATTCCTACGGGGGATGTGTTTATCTGGTCATGCAGAAAGTCATTTATATAACTTAGCAAAAACTTCTGCCTTGTACAGATCCAAGCGGGAGAGCTGGTGGTGCTGGGAATCCTCTCACCTCAGGGTGATCACCTCAGGGATTTTCCCACTTCTAGGAGGGAAAATCTGAAGGAACTGAAATCCCTGTCCTTACACCTCAAACTGTCATGTAAACACTGAGGGTGAGGAAGGATTAGGACTGATTATACTCTTCTCATATGCATTTCATCTTAAATTACACTGTGTAATGAAGGACACTAAAATGACACATAATACCTTATCCCTGTATCGGTAGATTATAGAATAGATTTAATCAAGATTACAGAGGTGGGAAAACCTTTTTCTTTCTCTCTTCCCTCCCCCTCCAATGCTCTCTTTTCCTATTCCCTTCTCAGAGGCCCCCTTTCAGCCACCTTCTTGACAGAGGCTTATCTCTATCTACCACCCCGAATGACAAATATAAAGCAAATATAAACCACTGAGTTTTCTTAAAAATCATCCTTATAGAAGGGCTTAAATTGTTACTGTGCTGCTTTGTGGATAGAATGAGGCATTACACTGTGGGCAATAAAGGAATTTATAGGGTCTCTAAAAACAGAGCTAGAGATAAAATGTCTTGTGCAACAAAGGATGTAGAAATATGGCCACACAAGGCAGTGGGATGGGGATGGGGCATGACGGAGAGGATTCTCTAAGCAGGAAGATGGAAGCTACAGAAAATGCAGTATTTCTGTGAGCTAGGATCATCTGTGAGGAGAGTGAAGATGTGTGGAGATGAGAAGTTGATGAGCGTGGCTGTCTGCCAGCAGATATTATGATCTCAGAATATTGATGTTTTGTACTAATAATTACAAAATCAGCAGCTGTACAATTACATATTTAGATAAATACAAGTGTAAGTGCATCCTGTAACATGGTGAATGGAAATGAAGTATGATTAAAATGACAGCACATACACTAATATCAGTGCCTAGAAAAGACAGACAAGCTGGAAGAATGATAACATAATAAAGGATAAAAGAAAAAACTGATAATGAAAACATCCATGAGCAGTGAGAAAAATACATTAACTTTCCATAGCTGTTGAGGACAGATACATAGCAGACAGAAGACATTAAGAAAAAAAGAAAATTTACTTGTCTGCCCTTCATAAAGGCATTCTGGGGCAAAAAAATATCCTTTTCATATGCCCTGAGGAAGAAATCTACAACCAGTATCATCTCTTCCGATACTCTTGTCTAGAGCAGAAAGATGCACTGAAGCTGTGGAGTGTCTAAACAGCCAAGAAGGCAAGGGTTGGAATCATGTCATCTCAATGGTCTAACAAAGTACATTTGGTACAGGTTCCCACTCGGGCACTGATATGTGACAATAAGCAGGATATTCAACTGAGAGAAATGTCTGAAATCAAGAAGTTCTTATTAAAGGGGAAGAGCTTAATGAAAGAATTAGAAAGAAGTACAGAATTAGGTTAATATAATATTGGGATTAGATAAGCGTTGGGCAAAAATCACAGTAATAAAGCACATGTGACACACAGTCATGTTCAAAGTCTGGCTGGGATGTCACAGGATGTGTTTGCCTCTTGAATGCCTGCACCAGCAGAAACGATTTCAAAGAATTATTTAAAATCTACTGTGCCTATGGGCCAGCACTGCTCAGGCACTTCTTGTTACCCCATGGAAACCCACTGCTTGTGGGACAGGGACAAGCTCATCTCTGTGTAGAGCAGACAGCCAGCAGAAAGGCAAAAATCCATGTCTGTTCCCAGCAATCTACAGTTTCAAGGCATGTCAGAAGGAGTGGGGTTAATATATGCCCCATCTGAGGGCTGAGGTTTTTGACCCATATATAGATTATACCCACAGGGGGGTGAAGCTGATGCAAAGACTGCAGTTCACGTACACCAGACACTTAGGCTTTGTCTACTCTGTCCAGTGGAGGACAGGCCCAAGGAGAAGCTAAAATAGATGTCTTCCTTAACCTCTGCTGCTTGTCTGCATTGCCAGCAGGAGGACAGCTGTAATCCAGTACTAGCTCATTCCCTCTGACTTTCACAATGTTCTATCAGGCTCTTCTAGAAAGAAGCTTGGATTAATTTCTGTCTTAGCAAAACATACTGGCTAAGCAAAACATAAAGCTTCATACAAAGTGCAGTGAATACACTGCTGAGCAAGCCCAGGAATACCTGTGTCCATCCCACCCACAGATGGGTGTGCATATGGACCCACACCAAGAGGTGTCAGCAGAACCTTTCTTCAACATAATGCTCCCCAACTCCCACAAAGCCTAAGAGTTTGGCCTTGAACCCCTCCAGGGATGGGGCATCCACAGCTTCCCTGGGCAACCTGTGCTAGTGTCTCACCACCCTCACAGTAAAGAATTTCTTTCCAGTACCTAATCTAAACCTCCCCTCTTTCAAGCTAAAACCATTACCCCTCATCCTGTCATTGCACTCCCTGATAGAGCCCCTCCTTCCCCATCTCTCCCGTAGCCCCCTTCAGGTACTGGAAGGCTGTTGTAAGGTCTTCCCAGAGCCTTCTCTTCTCCAGACCGAACAACACCAAGCTGACTTCAGGCTTGCACCCAGATCCCTGCCTGTGGTCTAAGCATTTCCTCTAAACTTTTTTTTTAGTGGCTAATCACTGATGATTTCCCCAAATACAGATCTAATGTTGGTTATCACTGCTTGGGTGTGGCCTCATCACAACAAACAGCTGTGCAGCACAGCTGGGAACAGGAAATCCTCTCTACTAACTTCCTCCCCACTTTCCACTGAACAGACTGAAACATTTTTCCATTTCTCTGAACAGCAGAGAGGCAGGACACAATGTGAATCTGTTGCAGTTCTGTCTTTCTGTGAACAGCAGGGTGTTAATCCCTCTCCTAGTAAATATTCCCATGGCTCAGTCCTGCAGGGCACTGAGCAATCCCTACTCTTTTCCACACCAACCCCCCTTCACAGTCCAGTAAGGGTTTAAGAATAAGTACTTACATCAGTGGACTCATTTTGTGATGAAAGTTCACGCTAAACTATGCTTAGGTGAGCACACAGTGCTTAGTGAGGTTCAAACCGAGATGCTGCTCTGCCCTCCTGCCTACAAACCTGCAGAGCAACTTCCCCATCCACATTCAAGATTTATATGGCTTGCTTTCCTCTTCTTCAGTCTCTCCTGACAAAGCTTTATTCCAAGATGATTAACAGATGTTGTCGTTAAAATGTTGGTGCTTGCCAACAAGTAACACATGGGTCTGCTTGAGAAACAGTGCTGTTTCCACAGCTTTCCCCAAGAAGATCCTTGTGGTAATAATGGGTAAGGCCTGTGAGACTATGACATTTTAAAGTAACTTCTACCATACACAATTTCCTAAGAGAATGCTGGTTTCCTGAGTATTTGTTTATCTTGTTATATGAAATCACTTGGATAAACGCACATGATACAGAACAGATAATAAAGCCCATTATGATTAAAGGAGTAAGAAGCAATCTTTTTAGATAACAAGGAATTTGGCGAGCAAAGGCTTATTTGTAACAAAAGTAAACAAAAAACCAGCACTAAAACCAGCATAATAGATAGCCATGTATCTTAACTGAAGACAAAATACTATGAATAAGAGAGATGCAGACATGATTCTCATTGCAGAAATGATTCTCAAAGACTAGAAGCTAGAAGGTGACAAACAAAAAAAGAGGATTTTACTCTCTGTTGCAGATGAGCTGAAAGGTATGGCAATCCAAAAAAAACCCAAACATTGGGGAAAAGGATAAGTACAATGGACCTGGCTGGAATACGCAAGCCCAGAATCACTCCTGTGTTTACTAACTGGGCACACACTGGGATCTCAAACCCAGGAGCCGGGCCCTCTGTGTGCAATTTGGAAAAGCAAAGAGGGGAGAATGTACCCTGTCCTGGGATGAGAGACCTTTGAAGAGTTATGAACAGAAATGTTTTGAAGGTGGTAACCTAGATATTGATGAAATTCCTGGCAATTTACTTTTAATGAAAAGGTAATTTTTCTTCCAGGAGGTGGAAAGGAGTGACTATTCAGTAGGTTTTCAGAAACTACTTAAAAGCAACCTGAGTCTTTTGTAATGTTCTCAGCACATAAATTATAAATATCATTTTCATATAGCTTTCAAATAAATGACAGATGTAGTATATTTTCACTACATTCTAAATTCAGCTTTTTAGAGGTTGACATTGAAATCCTTTCCTCTCTTTTCCACAGACCTGTTGTTAAAAGCATGACTGCTCTGCCAAAAAGTCTATGTTTTATGTTTTCAAAGGCTTTTATTCCTTTTTTATTTCTTTTCTTCTACTGTATGACTCCACGCTACAACATGCCCTGATGAGATGGGTGGCATTTTATAGTCTCATCTGAACCTGCTGCAGTCAGTAAGAATATTCCCAATGACTTTACTAAGCTTCACATCAGTGTTTGAGATTTAGCTTTAGCTTTAATTCCTGTCTCAATTCACTGTGTACTTCAAGCAACCAAGGAATAGTCAACGTTGTCATGTCCCACTTCTACAAAACAATGGGTAGATGTACAGGTTTTAAGTTGAGGAAATATAACAAATTCACAGGCTGTACAATTAGAACCACCATCTTACAGACACGCAGCAAGAGGAAATTCAGCTAATCTGATGTTTGTTTATTCCTTCAACATTCTATTACAGCAAAGAAGCTCTATAATGGGATTACTGCATTTTATCTCCTAATTGTATCCAGATATGCAAAACAGATTTACTGCTAGTGGCTTGTACACAGTACAATATTTTAAAGCTAATTATGAAATGGCGTTACTATTGTCACATGATGAAATATGGATTCATACTGTTATGAATAATACCATTTTCTAAAATTAATTGTAATTACCTTTTTAATTGGATATAAACCCATCTAAATTCTGAAACAGATAGTTATATAAATATAATTCTTTTAAATCCAGGATGATATCAGCAGAAAATATTTTAATTAAACAGATTGCGAGAAAAGGGAAAAAAGAGGCATAAAGTAGTCCTCCATTATTAAAGCCAGCTGTAAGTTGAGTCTTGTAAGTATTCACGTTTTATCTTTGAACACCTGAAATCTGCCATTGTCCATATAAACATGTATACACATCCTCCAAAACCGTGTATTGATTATTTAATTGTTCATTGAATAGTTAGCACCTGGGGTTTGTTTGTATTATTCCACACAGAGAGGAAAGCATATTAAAATATTCAGTCTCACAAACCCCCAAGGCCCAAAACTTGTAGCACTCTTTTCATTGCTTATGCACACAATATGATAAACAACTAAAAAAGTCAAGAACTAAAGTAACATTGTATCAAACTTCTGTTCAAAAACATTGATGAGTCCATGGTGAAAATCTCCACCTGATCTGTTAGTTGCCATTTCTTAATAATTTTTTAAAAATACTGTCCCTATGTGGTAATACCTCATGTATCTTGATCATACAGCTTGTCAACACAAGTTTAATTTCAGGTATTTATAACCTGGTACCACAAACAAATCCTAACATTTTGTACACGTTTCAAAGTGTACAAAAGCTCAGTTTTCCTGAACAAATTTTCACATTAGGAACAACTCAAGTCGTGACTACAGACTAATGACAGCTTGCTTGCAAATCTCACTTGACTATGGGATACCTTTTCCCTTTCTCCACTTAGTGGCAAAAGGACAGGGAAGAGGCTCTTGTTTATCTCAGCAGAATGAAGCAGCACTTGAAAACTTACCTGAGTTCCAGCCACCTTAATGGGAGTTATTTTTCAACACTATTATAACTGGTTTTCATATACTTGCACACCCAAACCAAATTATATTTACACACACTATGGTAATTAAAGCAGCTGAAATTCATCATAACTTCCAGACAAGATAAATGAATAATATCAAGGATTTAGAAACATCTTGCGTCTTATTGACTTGCTATAATAAGGAGGTAGCCATGTACTGAATTGCCAGTATTTTGGTGGAAGTTAAGTTAGATTCTGATGCTGATTCTACATTTGATGACATATTATCCAAGTAATTTCATGAATAAGTATTGCAGAATGCGTATTTGAGCCTATCAAGAAATTTTATTTAACCAGCAGCTCACCACTAGAAAAAACCCAATACTTCATGTGTTTTTTCAAGAATATATACTTTCAGTCAACTCTGTTTGGATTATCTTTCAGTATCATTATGCAACAAATAAATATTTATGTTAACACTTAGCAGAGTCTATAAATTTTGTATTTATTTGAAGAGCCCACATTATCTAGGAAGGCTCTTCCAGGGTTTCTGTGATCTAGATTTCATTGAAGATATTATTCACTCCACATTTAAGTCTTTTATCTGCACGCCAAGTGTTAAATTATATTGGGTTACTGCCTGTATCATTCTATTTTTACTGCAGCTCTTCACAGATTAAGATCCAAATCCTTTGAATTTAGCAGGATTTTGACAGTAATTCCAGCAGTGCAAGTCTTAGGTCTGTCCACCTAATTGTGACATTTATGAATTTCTAAACTCTGTCTGTGCTTATGGAAACTGCATTTACCTGCTGTGTGAATCCTGTCACCGGATCCTTGACAGCCATCCTCATCATCACAATCTCCACTTGACTCCATCTCTTCACTTCTTCCACCCCCACTTCCAGCATCTCGGGAAGCCCATCTTTCCAGTTTTAATTTTGTCTTCCCAGCATCCAGCTAAAATGGAAGAAGCGAAAAACCAACAACAGTCAGAATATTTACACAGCTCCTACTTCTGGTGACCAAGCTGGGTTTTTTAAAGCAGCAAGCACTTTCTCATTCGCTTTCAAGAACCTCCTCAAGTTGGAGGTTGTTTCTGGAAGTGACAATATTTTGGAATAACAGACTATACCATCAAATTTTCTCCACCACAGATGACCAGGGATGCTTATCATCAAACTTTTCATTAAAAACACCACATCTACCAATATCATCACAGGGAGCTCTGCTCCTGCAGCTTTTCGTCTTGCAAACCACAGTCTGGAGATCACTGGTTAATGATGGTAAACCTGAGCACTTATTTGGGGTTATTTGCAATTGAAGACCACAATGTATTTGAGAACCTTTGAAGAACTGAGGGTATTTGCTACTCTTCATTGTGGGCTTGGCCATGTGGAAACCGCGACCGCTGGACACGATTTTTAAGATAGTGTCATTTAAGATGCCTTTACCAACTGCAAGTTCATTAATTTCACTTTTAATAGGTTTCTTGGCCTGAGTATAGAATAAGAAAGCATTTTCTAAGATAAATCCCAATGTGTCATACCGGGTGACACTTGCTGTTACAACACATTTACTCCCCAAACTCATCTTTTTCATCTTTCTCCTCTCCTTCGGTCATCATGAACAGGTAGCCTACTACTAGTGCTGTGGGAATAAATGATTTTTTAGTTCACTGGTAGTTCCAAAAAATGGAAGATACCATTTAATTTTCCGTGGTTCTAGACCCATCCTATCCAGGGAACAAGAGCAGCACTGTTTGGGAAGAAATGAAGTAACTGGCTTAGCCTTAACACATTCTGTTATAAGGCATTTTTCAAGGAAAGATGATTCAGGAGAAACTTGAACCCCATGTCTGAGAGCAGCACCTCCCCACTGAGCTACACAACACCCCTCCTGCTGGAGCTGTGCCATTTTTGTATGACATCTCCGAACCAAGATGCTCCACGTTCCTTGGTGGCCCCTCAACAGCTCGTATTTGTGGTTGCTTGTGCAAAGGACACTTGAGGGTACAAGAAAAGGAGGGACTGCTTCTGCAGAGAGAAGCCTCAACAGCTTAGCTTCCCCTACAGCCCAGTGAGTCCTTGACTCAGAGTGGATTTTGTCACAACCTGGCTAAGTTGCCCCAGATACTATCAAGTTACCATCCTCTCATACCTCCCACCCCAATTCCTGAGTGACTACCAATTTACTTTCTGAATCTTGTTGGAAAACTACTTTGGGGGGTGTTGATTTTGCTTTGAAGGATGAAAATAGCTTTACCAGTATTTCTGATCACTTCTTTCACACAGCTGAAACTCAACCTACGACACATATGAACGTTTTTTATATGTTGCTTGTCTTGTTTTTGGAGCTACAAAAACCTTGTTCATGTTTGCTCCGCTGGAACGGTTATGATGAGGTACCATTAGGACCTGTTATTCTAGTTACATGGAAATATTTTAACCAAATGGAAAGACTCTGTAATGCTTCTCAAAGCCGGTCAGATCCAGGATCTATCCAATATCCTTCATCACAAGTATCTTCTCCCCGAAGTATTGCAGATCTCTTTCAGGCTGTGGTTATTCTTGGTACCAAGCAAAATGTATTTTGAAACGTAGCTACTTTGAAGATTCAAACATATTTCACACTAAAAGAGAGGTGGGGGAGGAACCAGGGAACAGGGCTAATACAACTGTATTAACTGGGTTGAAGGGATGATGATGGATGCAGCAATTTCTCTGTAGCAGGAAGCTTTGTGTGATAGTTTCCTTCTTCTTCAGATGCTGTGAGCTGCCACCCTCCGCTCTGGGGCTGACAAATGCTTGGATCAGTGCAGCAGAGATCCTGTTCTAGTGAAGAACAGATGCCAACTTCTATATGGCAGAACTCAGGAAGTTTTTCACCCTTTCACGGAGAAGATCTGTTTGCTTATTCTGAAGACACAAATAACTTCACACTGCAGTGGGAAGATCAGTAAGTGGGAGGAGAGGGTATGGGCTCTAGTGGGGAAGCACATTGAATGCTGCCTAATTGTTACTGCATGACTGTTTTTTATAAACAAGTTGCTTAATGTTGAGCCTCATTATTCACGGGCGTAAAGACTGATGTCATGGCAATACAAAACAACATTTTGTTAAACGATTGGAAAAAATTAGCCTATGAGGGAGAAAGATAACTCAGTTCTTTCACAGATTTATTGTGTCCTGGCTATAATAGAGAAGACTCATTCATTCTTAGTTACAATCCTTCAGAATGAAAAGAAATGGCTAAGTGGTGAACAGAGCAGATGTAACATTTAATAAAGGCTTTTAATGATTGCCAGTCAAAGCAGAAACGTTTACTGCCTGTAAAGGTACTCCTTCTTTCCAAATATGTGATTTCATTCAGCACTCATGGCTCAATCCTGACCTCTGCTCAAAGCAAGTAGATCCTTGAAGCAAATATGCACCATCCTCTTGGACAAAAACCAAGAAACAAGCTCAGCTTTGCAACATGGTGCACTGCAGCATTTTACAAGCTTTGGATTCTTAGTGCCTTCACTACAAAAAGCGATGAGCTGTAACCAGATCTGCATCAACTGCCCACAACAATGAAGATTTACCCAGGTCTTTCTTGGCCTCCCAGACAAGAAGGCCATCAAATTACACACAGCCCGTACGTACATGTCCAACACTTACACTCCACTCAGGTGAAACCTACCAAACACTTTCACCATGTATACCTTTTCCCAGCCTTTTCTCCAGCAAATAATTTTCTGTCTGTGGCTACTGTTCACCTAGATGGATGAACCAGAGCCCAACTCTGCGCAGAGATAATGGCTTATCTATAAATAAACCCATTCTGGGAGATGAAATAGAGTAGCCAAATCAGTGAGAAGCTCCCCATGCACTTGCAGCCCTACTGAGAAGGCTGCGTCACCACTGCATAGTGACGTGTGATTCAGCACCCTTCTCTTTTCCAGATTTTGAAGGAACACATATCCTTTGGCTACCACCACCTGACTTTAGTGAGATCACTGCTTTAGAGTGACAGCAAAGGGTGTGTCAGCATTACTCCATCTCCTTTTTTTCACAGAATCATAGAAAACTTTCTCAAAGGCTTGTCACTGCACTGAAATAGCAGAGACTACATCAGGATGGACTGGGATGGTGGAGCTCTAATGAAAGACACTGACCTTCACTTTTTATTAAGCTCTGCTAGGTCCAGGAGGTGGGTGTGGACAGGGAATGTCCTTAGTGCTTTGTGGCTGGGGGACTGCGAGGTCTCCCGCAGGAGCTGGATGTCACATGAAGGCTCAAGGTCTCTTCAGAGACCATGATCTGCCAAAAAACCTGAACAATTCTCCAAGCTGCTGCCACAAACCCCTAAAACTTTAATTGTCTCCAGAGATGGTTGCAGAGAGAGTCACAGTCCCTTGCCCATATTTATTAGCAGAGATCGGAGACTGGAGTCAGTAATGTCATTTCTATTATTGCTTACAAACAAGCCTTATTTTGCTGACTTACACTCTGCCTGCTGATGCATAATGCCCTCCAGCCATCTCTGGGAACTCTGCACAGCAGTTCCAGCCTGGGAGCCTACTCTCCTGATGCTGAGAATTGATGCTTGGTTGAACAATTGCAATGGGTTTCAGGCTGGGCACTGGACCTTGTACATTTACTTTCATAAAGCAGGAGATATCTGCTGCTTAAGATTCCAGAAAATACTGGAATCTTAACAGCTTAAAAATTAAGTCCTCAAGCTTTTGCACATCTGAAAGACTTCACACACACACACACACACACACACCCCTGAAAAGGTTATATAAATAGATCAATAAGATTTGTAGAGCCCAACTGAAAAGTGACCCAGATCAGGAATTTTCCCAACTGCAATAAGCTTTGGATCAGGCTCATAAACCTCTAAAGGGTTTTTGGGAAACCATACACTCTTTCTGTGGGAAAGCTTTAGTATCTGATTCAGCTGAAAGGTAAAAATCATGTATTACTATTCAGCTCTGAATCTGATACAGATGTCTATCCTCATGCATTCTATTTGTTCCAGCAAAGGTGCCAACCTTAAGTGACATTAAAAAAAATCCAGTTCTGCTGACGTATAGTTTTATGGAGAAGAAAGAAGTCATATGAGAGTGGTTGCTGCCTTTCTCCCCTATTAATACTTGATGATGTAGCATACACATTCCCGGTCACATAAAAGAGTCCTTCAGAATTCAGAGGCTTCAAAGAGTATGTGACACACGACCCCTGAGCTTTCTACAATGAGTTTAACCCTAATTCTCACTCCAACCACAAATGTGTTACAATATAAATTTGTTATCCTGGTTTTTCATGAAGGCATGTTCCAGTTGAATACTTCCACACATTAATTAAATAATAACTGTTTAGCTCCATGAAAAATATTTGATAAAAGTGCCAATTTCAATCCATTTCATTGATGGGGCTATTTTCTGAGGGGTCATATATGCATGTATATATGAGGGGATGACTCCAAGCTGTAGGACAATGAACTCACTTCATCAGAAAATAGGTTTTAAAAATATATTTTTAACATAAAAATATATAAATTAGTATACCAAATTTAATTTAATATAAAAATATATTTTAAAATATATTTTACACCCCAGCTTCAGGCTTTTCAGGTCAGTGAGCACAACAATGAAAATCTAAGAGAATACACTTTTTGAATAAAGCCACTTAAAAGTTGCGTGCTTGGAATATTTAGGGACAAATCCCATACAATAATTATTCCCTGAGGGATTTGTTAATTAGCTTTCTGTGTGATGGATTTCAGTGTGAATGCTTTTGCTCTCTGAAAAGACAGCTTTGAGGTGAGATCTGAGTTGTGTCCACTTGTCATCTGAGCACACGGATCTTACTTGCTGGTGTTTTCACAGTGATCAAAAAATGGCTGATTCCAGCCTGCATTTAGAACCTGTAAGCTAAGCATGATCTTCTCACAAGGTACTTGCAAGCAGTTGCCTTTTAAAAGTGCTTTAGTGACATAAACATGATTTGCAAAAACAAAGCATTTTGCCAGCTTATGCACAAATAATGTACAAAGCCTAATCTTGAAGAGAGTCACAAATGACTCAATCCTTCCATTCTTTTTTTTTTCAAAAATAAAAATAAAAAATCCTTTCTAAACCATTATTAGGTCAGAAATTACTACAACTGAAGAAAACAATGCGCCTTTGTTTTTAGTTTATTCTATACATTTTTTGTTAGGGACTGACATATTGCTTTAGGCATAAAGCTGTATTTTACTGGTGCCTTGTGACTGCGCAGATGTTCCATCATTTCACAAAACAATAGCAACATAACAAATTTTAGACAGAACTGCCATATATATGCTTATTCCAAGTGGGTCCTCTCCTTGGAGATAACATTTATGGTCAATTTTCCTCCACATATGCTCTTAGCTCCTTTTAAAAAACATTTGGCAGTTGCTTTTGCTTCTTCTTTTCACATTTATCTAGCATTTATATATTACAGCAAAATGAACTTATTTGTCTTCAGTTTTGTCAGACATTTTCTTTGGTTTGTTTTTCCTTTTTCTGTATTTCATAGAAACCCAAAAGGCCCAATGAACTATCCCCTTCTACTTTCTTCAGAAAGCACTACAACTCGCGAAGGGAGCATCACTCTACTCTTAAAATCTTTTTTTTTAGCCAAGAAAACATACATTTAACCTTTTGGAGCAACTGATGCTCCCATAAGGTTTCCTGTTGTATTTATTCAGATACTGACAATAACCTTTGCACAGCACAGATTGCTTTACAAGTTACCTGTAGAGTATTAGAATAATTTAATTGAAAATCTATACATAATTTATGCAATGTGGTTAAGAACTGACAATGGTTTTAGAATTTTATTCACAACTCTCCCAACTAGACCTTTTCCAATGAGGGAATTGGACCAATGCTGATAGATTCCTCTGGTTTATGTTTATCTCTCTAGCCTAAGTACCTTGCATTTACTTACACTGACTATCTTTTTTCTATGGCAGTGCTCCTGGCATCCTTACATACATGTACTGGAGGAGGAAGGCTCTCTTCAAGCACACTGAAGGATCACAGAATCACAGAATGATGTGGGGTTGGAAGGGACCTCTGGAGATCATCTAGCAGGTCCACCCAGAGCAGGTTGCACAGGAACGTGTCCAGGTGGGTTTTGAATGTCTCCAGAGATGGAGACTCCACCACCTCTCCAGGCAGCCTGTTCCAGGGCTCTGTCCCCCTCAAAGTGAAGGAAGTTTCTCCTCATGTTTAGATGGAACTTCTTACATTCATGTTTGTGCCCATTTCCTCTTGTCCTGTCCCTGGGCACCACTGCAAAAAGACTGGCCCATCCTCCTGACACCCACCCTTTAGTATTTATAGCTGTTGATCATATCCGCCCTCAGCCTTCTCTTCTCCAGACTAAAAAGATCCAAGTCCCTCAGCCTTTCCTCTTAAGAGAGGTGCTCCAGTTCCCTCATCATCTTTGTAGCCTCTGCTGTACCCTCTCCAGCAGTTCCCTGTCCTTCTTGAACTGGGGAGCCCAAAACTGGACACAGTGCTCCAGATGGGACCTCCCCAGAGCAGAGCAGAGGGGCAGGATGTCCTCCCTCACCTGCTGGTCACACTCTTCCTGATGCACCCCAGGATGCCATTTGCCTTTTTGGCCACCAGGGCCCATTGCTGTTCACCAGGACTCCCAGGTGGGAGCTCAGAGCTGCTCTCCAGTGGGTCAGCCCCCAACCTGTGGGGATGGAGGGCTCTTGGACAATGTGTGCCCACAAGTGGTTATCTTGCAAATATGACAAATACACACTTGAATGATGAGTGCAGTTATGAGCAATGTAGCTCCCATCCAAACCGTGAAGCAGCTGCCACCCCTGCTCCCGGTCCGCAGCCCCAGCTCCGCTGCCCCCATGTCCACAGGTGTGGAGACAAAAGTGCTCAACCACAGCTGCAGTCCCCATGGCCCCATGGCTGTTCGTGCAGGAACACAGTGACCTGTTGGTTTTCAGATTCTGCTTCATTCTAGAATTCTTTTGTGCAAAAGATCTTAATTATTTGACCAACTCTCTCACTGTGTTTCTGAGCATCTTCAGTACCAGCTGTACATCTTTTGGGAAGGTTAGGACTTGCTTTCAGATGTTATCCATCTTTTTCAAGGCAAACAGCTGATGTAATTCGTGTTTTTATTTGTTTTAGTTCCGTTTTTCCCCCCATTAAATCACTAAATTACTCCTTTCTGAAACAGCATCTGTACAATGGATTTAGCTTCTTATGGTTTCTGCAGAGTCTCTTGCAATCATTCCTTTATTTTCTACATGTAACTTTCCCTCCTAATTTTATAGCCCTAACTTCTCTACATACACTTTCCAATCCTCTATCCTTGAGCCTTTGTATTTGCATAAGTCTGTCTTTACCTATGAATACTTCTTGTTCTCTTGGTTTATGCAGATTGACTCATTACCCTCTTTCTCATATTTGTATTGCCAGATGAAACACTAGATACTTAAGGATCCACACTTTCATTTAGCTTTGAATACTTTTCATTTCCCCTCTGCGTCTTTCCTCTAATCTGGCTGTTTCTCTCTGACTTCCATATAGTCCCCTGCAAATCCGTACTCCACAGCAGAGAAGCGAAAAGCAATTCTTTCTCTCTCAGTTGATTACAAATGCAAGAGAATTATTTCAGCAGGAATCTAAGATTGCATTTAGAGATTCACCTTGTTATACTGCAGGATTAATGCTTCTATTTTCAATGTTTATAGTTTCTGTTTTTCAACTGCTTATTAAAGGTGAGTATATTTGTAGAAGAGTGCTAGCACCACGATCAGCTAATATTCATTGAATTAAATTACAGGAGCTACATATGTTCTTGTATTTACTGATTACACTGTGAAGAAGCAACGAGAACGTGCAGCCACAGAATCTCATCACACTTAGCAAAAGCTTCATAACAGCAATTTGGGTGAAATGTCACCCACAAAGTATTAATTGTGAATGATGCAAATTTAAAAAGACTTCTTTGAGTTCATCACCTGTTTTAACAAAGCACAAGAGCTGTTTAAAGAGAATAAGCACAATTTGATTGTAATACAGTAATTCTGGTGGGTCAAGGAAGCAAGCAAACAACTTTCCCCGATATCCTATCTTTAGCATTGGGCTGTATCTTTTCAGTATTATGGGATGCACCAAAGAAGATTTTTTGAACCTGTGTGCCTTAGACATACACCTCGGGTTAGCCCCTGCCACAGGCAGGAATTTCACCTTTAGCCAGTTACCTTAGGGTAGCCTTTTCCAAAAATAAAATCTGCTTTTTAAACTGCAGTACAACATGTAGTCTGAAAATAGAGCATATGGCTAAAAAACCTGTCAGTGTTATATTAAGGCTTTCTGCATCTTGTTAAAGTAAAAAAAAAAAAAAAACCAAAAAACAAAAAACCACTAAGAACCCCAACAACAAACCCAAGTAAACAATTGTAATAAAAACATAAGGTAAATGTTGTAATTATTGGTGACGAGTATGCAGGAGTTGCCTACAAACGATCTCTGACTCTTCAGAAGAGTTTGGGTTTGGGACAGTGGCTGTTTGATACAGCAGCATCAGAGGCAGAGTGTTGCTGAGAGTGCCAGCAAGGTACTCGGAATGACAGTGTCACCAGATCTTGTGACGTGGCCCCTTGGCAGCCGAGTGAGAGCCTGGGCATCTCTAGCCAGGCGGGCACGGGGGGTGGGCTGACGGTGCCATCACCAGTGGGAGCTGCACTTATTTTTTGTGATAATCACAACAGCACACTAGAGCAGGGGGGCTGATTCTCCGGGAGGGTGAGCAGCTGGGGGATGAACACACCGGGTCTCTGTCACGCTGAGATACCGAGGCACGATGCCAGACCTGGAGCGTTGCCTCCCGTGCTCTCACAAACCAGTCTGTTCTGTCTTGCTTTCAGTGCTCTTTCTGCACACTTGGAAAGACGTAGCTTTAGGAGGGATAACTTTTGCAGGGGGGTAATAAAACGACTGGAAAAAAATGAATTCCTCTCAGAAAGAGCACGGCTTGCTTTTCCTAGTGCAAAGAAGACTGGGAGAATAAGATTATTGCCTATAAATGCATTTAGCCTTCCCCTTAAATGTGGAGAGATCTCTGAGAGTAAAAATAGAATTGAAATAAAAAGGGGGAAAACAAGCTTTTTAGCTATCAGAATTAGGAGTTTCAGGATCAGCCTCCCAAGAGGAAGACAGAGGCAAAAATTCCCAAGCCTTTACAAGATGTGGCTGAATAAATATGTGAGTAAAGTTGCCTGTGATGTCAATGAGCTATGTGATATTTCAGGAGGTCTCTTCCAGACTTCCATCCTGTGTCTCTACACTCTGCTAGTTTCTAATATTAGAAAATTGATTTGCAAAATCAAAATCATAAACCAGAACCACTTCTCTTAGCCATTAGGAGCATTATTTCCTTATTTGTCTGATTTCTATATGGGAGAATTGTGTCCACACACCAAATTACGTCCTTTCTTTCATGTAGGCTAAGAATGGTGCCTCTTAGCTGTGCCTGACGTAAAAATGTGGTTCAAAAAACATATTAATTACTGCTGGGGCTTAAAGTGGTTTACAAACGCCCTGTTTAACGAGGAGCTCTGACTCATCAGGTTTTGGATTTCTAATAATAGCCAAGAACCTTCTGTCTGATCAGAGGTGGGAAGTGTGAAATGAGAAGTGCCTACCATCAGGAGGCTGGTTGCACTCCATCAGCCCCTGAACAGCACCCTTCTGGTACGCAGCATGTTTTTATGGGTTAAGTGAGTAAATACTGGCCAATCTAAATTGTCTAAGGAAGCGAACAAACCTCTTTCCTTGCTTTGTATTCAGACAGCAATTACCCTTTTTATTTGCTGAAGGAAATGTTCATGACATGCTTCAGTGCATGTTAATTCTGTTTCATGTTCTTGGATAATTATCTGTTTTCAAGCTCTATGTTGCTGAAGATCATTTTCTCAGTATGAAAAGTTTGACATTTCATTGGAAAGGCTTGTGAACAATCAAAGCCTCTCATTATTTGGTAGTGCTCAACGGACCCAGGCTTTGGATTTGATGTGTCATGTTAAAACATGACAGAAGCAGTGGTCTGTTTAGTCTCCTCCATATTAAACCCCAGCAACTGAGCACTTAAATGCAATATGGAACAAAATATGGAAAATATGGTAAGAAGATGGATAATGACGTTTGTCTTCCATTTAACATGTACAGATGTTAGGAACTAAATCCCAAATTGCTTATTACGTAAGCTAACTAGCTTTAATAACACTGCAACCCAAACCCAATTTAAAAACGATTCCACTGTCTCACTGCCACCAGACTTCTCTGAAACCTTGAATATCACATTTCTAAATGTGTTGCATTATTTAGAAGGTGCCACATATGTACAGAAAAAGAAAGGATCAGAGCCTGTTCTGCTATGAATCAGCAAACTGAATTCTGTGGAGCTGCTCCAATTTATTCCACATGAAGAGCCAGCCCAGATTTTTTTCGTTTGGGAAAGCATGGTGCTGTAACCCAACAGGCAAATGCATTTGACGTTGCATCAATCTCACAGAATACAAGACTCTCTCTTTCCCGATGTACTTGCAAGCTTTCATGGTAACATTTGAGGACAGATGATTGAATGCTTTGGCTAAGTCATTTTTATTTAAAAAGGAAAAAAAGAGAAGAACAGATATTTTTGCAAGCAGCAGCAGCCAATGATGCCTTTTTTCTATGGTTTTAGTCTTCATTGGTGGTTTCCCAAGGAGGTTCTCTGATGCTTCTCACAGACTGAGTTCACAATACCGGTTCTTTTACCGGTGAGTCTCTCCTCTACGCACAGAACTCGGGATCTGTTAGATTTGGTTAAAACTGGCTAAAGGGTTAAAAAGATGTGGAGGGAGCAGCAAGGCTGATGGGCAGGGACACAGCCCAGCACATCATATAAGCTGGGCTTGTTTATGAAACCAGGTTAAAATGCAACATAAGGGCAACCAACCAACCGGCCTTGGCAAATCACAGGTAAAACTTCTGGAGAGCAGGAAGCACTGTGTTGCCTGACAGCAGCTTGGCCTTTCCCCTCCCAGGTTTAAATTCTGCTCAGGCTTGGAAGAAGCAGGGTGAGTGGAAAAAGGTCAATGCATCGGTCTTTGTAGACTATCATCTGCTCCTCTTGCCTTCTCAAAAGCCACTAACAAGATAATCTGATCACAAAGATCAAAAGCTCTCTTGTGGTGCGCTAGGGAAACTGATAACCACAATGTCCTGTACTGTACATACCTATCATTCAGGGTTGGGAACTGGCCCACATTTACCACAGATGTAAAGTGGCTTTGAAAGTCTTTCTTTATATCTCATTCACACTATATAAAGAAACTGCTATTTTGAGGGAGAGGACTGAAATGTTCAGAACAGAGCTCTAGACTTGTGCTACCAGCACTTTACTGCAGAATTCATTTAAGCAGTTTCAGCACATACACGCACCACTCATTTTTCTTGTGGTTTTACACTTATATTTTACACATTTTATTTCAGAATGTTTTCTCTATTGGTGACAAAGTTCCTGTTTAATTAATTAGAATAATTTTGATTGAAGTCTTTTCTGAGATTTCTTAAGTTTCTCCAGTCTATTTTTCATGTCACTAAATTTTGTTTAATTTAGTTAAAATTAAAACAATCATCGTCTTTTCTCCAATGATAGGTCTAAATTAGATGCTACTGTTGTACAGCTCTGTAGAACCTTCCCTAAATTTCAAGCAGTGTTCAAGAGGAGCAAAGAAAAGAGGTCAGCTAAAGACAAGAGATCTGGACTGGAGCTGGTTTCTGTTACTGTAATGAAAACTAGTTTGGAATACACGAAATCCCAGCAAAATGACCGAAGAACTACCACTGGAAGGCAGTCAGTGTAAAATCAAACATCCTTCTTTAACAAGATGTTTTTGCTCCTTGTTATGTTTGTGACCACCCATCTCTTTTTTTCACCTCTCAGAACAACATCCTCTTTCCCTCCTAAATAGGGTCATCAACTCAGCTGAGCACCATGATTCTTAGCCACTTTTGCTTGAAAGTATTACTGAGTTTGACATGTGGAAGCTCCTCTTCCATTGGAGGCTGCTCCTTCCTGGACCCCTAACAGCTCTGCCCTCCTCCTTTTGTTAATTTACTTTGAAGGCCTGCAAAGACCATTCAATCATTTCACCTGTTTCTCTTCCCTGCCTTAGACCTCTGAAGAAAGAAGCTTGTCTTCTTCTTCGTTTTGCTCTCCCGGAGCTTTTGTACAGCTCTGAATCCTTTCTTTATGCAGAGGATTCCTAGTGGAACCAAACCCAGCGACTTCAGCACTGACCACAGCCTGGAAACTCCTAGTCAGCAATACATTGATCTAGATGAAATACATGGACCGGAAAGGCTCAGCTCTTTTCCTGGACTGGTATGTTATTATGGCTCCAGGAAAGCTCATCTTCTGCTTCTGAAGCAGCCCATGTGGGCTGCCTGCCCTGCCAGACCTGGCACACTGCTCTGAGTGAGGGAGAAGATATGACCGGTACGGAGTGCTGGCGTTTGTACCAATCCCCTGCTTTGCTCCCATTTAATTGTGGCCTGAAACTGCACCAAACTACCAGGAAACACACACAGGGATAAGCTGTTGCTTTAAGAAAAAAATGCTACAAGTGAGAGAGGCAGGATTTTAAGCGCCCAGATCCGCATTCTTTCCTGACAAGGAGCTACCACTGCAATGAAGAACAAGTTGTGGCGTGTCTCATTTACACACCAAGGCAGGAACAGCCTTCTTGCTGTATGGTCAACCCCACAGGGTTTCATGTGTTCACATGCAGCTCTGGAAGGTACAACTAATTGTGATGACAAAGGATGATCTAAGCAAACACAGGCAGGCTCCCATGCACTTGTCTTCACATCCTACGTGTGAGCAATCACACTATGTGGCCTTGATTCTGCCTTGGGCATTTTCCGAGCTATGAATCATGAAACGCACAGCAGAGGCGGCACCAAGAGAATATGAAGAATTTACACTTCTGGCATATCTCAGCTGCTTCATGGCCTCCCCTCCTTCCCAAGAGCTCAGGCATGGCTGTGCCAAGTTCCCAGTGCTGCCCATTCTGGTAGCACCTGCACACACTGGTGCTGACTGGAAAGTATCAGCAATCCCTAAAGAACCACTGGCATGACTACTACATCTGAGAGAGCTGCTGAAACATAACATGAAGTATAGCAAGAACCCCCGCTGTGCATTCGGTCATCTGATACTAATTATGCATGAAAAAGAAGGAATCTATCTTTAGTTTAACTTCAAAGACAAGGCTATGCTTCTTACTGTCAAGTAGGTAGGACTCACAGTGGTACTCGGTGATTACAACTGCAGGGGCACAAGCCCGGTGGGAAATCTAAGGCAGCTGGAAAGGCTCAGCAGCGCTAATGTTTCCTCACTGGCTTTTCTCCTGCTGGTGTGTAAGGTGTGGGGCAGAGTTTTGCTATTTATTCAGATTACTCTGATGTCGCGAATGACTGATGACCAAATCAAAGTCTGTTCACTGATTTCAGTGAAGGATCTCTCTCAAATTATTCCCCTCATCAGTCCCAAGCCCTTCCCATGACGTTACAGGGGTAAAAAGAGAGACGTGGTCACCAACACACACACAGGTACACACAGAGAACGATCCTACAAGCTTATTTGTTTAGGAAAGCAGGCAAAAAGCCATTCTGGTGATCATGGTAAGACCCACCTCCACCATAACGCTCTCTGTGTGCTTTATGTCACCTTTCCCAGAGCTTTACCTGGCTTCTGCATGATTCTAAGCTCTGTAGGGACTGCCTACTCTTTTGGATTTACTACCGTGACAGAGGGCTGTTCTCAGTTGGTCCCTTATTTCTTCTGTAATAAACATGATTTATCATGGTAATTAAAAGGATGTCCCCCTCCTTTTTGTTCTTTCATTACTGTACAGATGGTAGGGTTTTTTTTGGTTTTTTTTCTATGCTAGGTTTTTCTTTTTTAAGCCTGATCTCACTACCTCTCCACTACAGTGTGTGTACATATCAGACAACTAAGTGCAATTTTAATAAGGGGAATGGTGCTTTATTGTGCCCATGTTACAAATTGTGCTTCCTCTTACCCACTTTCATTTGACACGTTTTACTCTAGGTAAGTCATATCACGACTACAGATACTACAAATCTTACTGTGAATATTTAGATCCTAATGCTCATTCACTTCAGATGGTTTTTGTTCAAAGAGAAGGCAATATGGAACCATAAGGAAGGACTTTCTTGTCGAATTTTATCTTCAAGGAGGCTTGGATTAATATGAGGCACACAGCTGAGGTATCTGTGTTTTGAAGTGCTTGAGAGACTCTTTTAATTGCTGCAATCTGTTGTGCCTCTTAGATCTATTTGTGAAGGCGTTCAGCGTGGTGTGTGTTTTGCTGATGAGCTATTCTTTGTCTTGTAATGAAGAAATGTTTTGTCTTCTGTCAGATATTAGAGCCACTGATATTTGAATGTTTAAGAACGGGAAATGAAAGACTGAATACTAACAAAAGAATGAAAGCAGTTACGGCAACCATTGTTAAACATCGTATGGTGGTGTTTTATTTTTTTATTATGTTTTGCTTATTTTTCTTCTGTTCATTAGCCAGGAGCCCAGGAGTTTTCTTTCAACAGATCCTCTACTCTAATACTTTCTAGATAAAGGCAGTTTATTACGACCAAGTAAACTGTGTCCCTATAGTGTATGTCCATATGTTTTATATATTCTTTCTTTGGATCTACAGTGGATGTTTTACATTAGCAGCTTCTTAAAAAAATTACCCTCTTTAAGATTTCTCTAAATGTTCTTGATACAGTTGAATACGTAGCAAGAATTGATTATTCTCTCTGATTCTTCCTAGTATTCTATCAAAAATGGGAACCACGACATAGGCACAACTGCCTTTGCGGCAAAGAACTTTCATAAATGTGATACTTAATAACAAATCATACACATGCTATCTCCACAGAAATCTAACACTTAAACTAAATGGCCAGTGCAGAGCAGACCAAGTCACTGTTTATTTGTCTTATTGTTTGTAAGGAAGGGGTAACTGACTGAAGCAACCACATCTTTCTATAATTTGTGTGAAAACTCCCTTCTCCATGTTATACTTCTCCCACACCTTTCTGATTGCTAATATAGATCTTAGACATGCACACAGGGGCATTGATTTCATCTCTTTACTCCTTCTCTGCCACGCTGCCCCAGGTTCACATCTCCATTCCCCTCCACACCACTCTGGGTTAGCTCTTCCCCCTTCACCTGATCTCACACAGACACTTTACTCTGCCCACTCCCCCATCACTGCACCTGCTTCTCCTGCCTACTCTAAGTCCTGTAATTCAGCCACAAAAGAATGGAAGTAGTTGGGGGGCTGATCTAAAGGTGCTGCCTTCGTTAACTTTTTTGTACTAGAGCTCCCTTTCTGTACTGTCTTCTAAATGGAGGTGTACCTGGGATCCAGAGCGTGATTTAATCTCACTTAACTCTTTGGAAGTTCATGCACCTTGCAAGATCAGAACCAAAGGCTACTGATTTTCAAAGATCATATAAGTTAAGAGTATTTTTAATTTCTTGTTTAAGTGCCAAAACAGCCAATGTAAGGTGCAGGATAACGATCTATCTCCAGAACTGCATTTAATATTTAATAACCCATGATCACTATTTAATTTGGACCAATCCCATACTGTATGCTGGAGAGGTCTCTCTCTACTGTTCCACATCTGTTAAATATTTTAGATATTTTAGCTTTATATTTATGTAGTTGAGATGGAGCATAATAAAGCCTGTTAAAATCAAGAGTGTATGAGGTTATATTGGGTATTCTGAGAAAGACAGATTTAGCAAGCTTAATGGAAACCATTCACTCCTCTATTGAGATGTCAGATTTGTTTCTCACAGTTCTGCACATTATGTTTAACTCAGTTCTTTCCATCAAAGGCAACCGATGTCTTTTAGCAACACATTCAGACACGGTTTCCTTCTTAGTTCCCACCTCTCCAGAATAAATGAATACCACAGACAGTGGCATGCACGTGAAAAACATCATTCCATGTGCAAAATGACGTAGCTATAAAAACGTAAAGGAGCACAACTTACTGTCTACATAAACTGGAATTTTCCTAACTTCCTTCTGGAGATCTTTTTAACATCTGACATTTGGACAACACATTTCCATTATGGTTCTTTATATGATTTTTCTAAACCTTTAATCAGGCAGGAATGTCAGGCTGGTTAACACCACAGCAACATGTCATTTAATGCCCCACCTCATTTTCAACCACTGTTCCACAAAGCTGGAATATCCTTAGGTGGACAAATGCATCTCTGCAATTAGACTGCTGTCCACAGTTCCCTATTATCAGCACTTTCTCTAAAATTGAAGCTTTCATCCTCAAGAAAGACTGCCCTCAAGCAGGACACCTATCTTTACCAATGGCCAACCTCTCCAATGATACGCTAGGTAGGTTTACAGGTCTGCAGATAGAACCATCCTTAAGTGATGTTCTCTTGGTTACAGCTGTGGGCAATATATTCTCAAGAGGCAACTGAGAAATGCAGGCCCAACCAATAAAATTTGGTAACACATCCCAAACTGTCATTCCTCAACAACACAGTTTAAAGCCATGTCACCAGACAGTGACACCGCCACACTCTAATGATTAAACTTGATTACACAAACTTGGAAACTGAGCAACGTTATAGCAAATAGCATGCATAAACAGCTAGGGGAGTAAGAACCATTAAAAAGAAAGAGATGGACATATCTAGTTTTTGCATCATTTATATTCCTAATCTTTAAACCAATCTTCTACTTTATTTATTTGTGCAATTGAGCACATTATTTAACTGGCTGTGTATAGCTCTTGGAGGATTTAGTCAAGCTCTTAAGTAATTCTGAAACATACTGTGCATATTTGTCTAAAAATGTGCCCTAGTTGTTCAACACAGACAGGTAAGAGCCTTAATCAGAAAACACAACCAAATGTTAAGGAAGAAATGCTCTCAGGGGACAATAATGCAAGGCAGAGATACGTTATTGCTCACTGAATTACCTACACAAGCGTTTCCTTTCTTATTACAGCATTAATCTTTGCATGTGTGATACAGGAGTCAGTAGCATTAATCCTTCACCTTGTTCTGCAAGAAGCCAGAGCGCTGCACGACACTGTCGACTCCTGCCCCCACCAGTATCTGACAGAAGCAGTCGTCTTGTGCAGGTCAAGAGGGTGTCTCTGGCAGAGAGAAGAGGATTTGTTTCCCTCTCTCTTACAAGTACCCTTTGGGACAATTCAGAGGAATTCAGTGCACCTCTTCCCCACATCCTGAAATTTCTTCTCCTCTCCCTCTTCCTTCACATACACCCAGGATCATGCTAACTTTGGCAATGGCCCAGTCCACCCTGATCGCTACAGCCCAGGCCCTTGTGTTCTGTTCCCACTCGCATCAAGCTCTGTAAGGCACTCCCCACCCGCCAGGCTGGAGCAGGAAGGGCTGGATTAAGGGAGCACAGAATTACCCAGGCATGCCAGTGAAATACCTCCCTGACACAGACCCCACATTGCTGTCCGGCCACCTTTGTAGGACTAGGTTTTGGTCCCAAGTAGAGGATAAGAAAAATATTTTGAATCTTGAAGCTGTCAAGCACAAAAAGGAGATAAAAAGGATCTGGACTTCATAAAATAAGAAATGCACCAAACTTTTTAAGCTGGAAAATTACTGAACACAAAAAACAGCACCACACAATGCAATCTTCCAAAAGAGAACTGTCACCTCCTGATTTATACTTACAATATCGCATCTGCCCTGCGCGAGTATGAAATTGTATGATAATGTAGTACAACTCCTCTGAGCCAGAGTGAACGGCTGGATCGCTGGCTCAGGATCAAAATGATCAGCGCGCCACGAAAAGGGTGATACAGCTTCAGACTAGTTCATCTAGCCCAGCACTCCATCCCTGGCAGTGGTCAAAAGCAGAGAGTCAGAAAGCGAACCTGACACTGCTCCTTGGCACTGCAGGCAGAGCACTGTTTGTCATCCCAGTGACAACAGGCAAAGGACTTCATTCAGTCCTCGTGGCCAGCAGAAGAAGATGAATTGCAGTGAGCTGGGTAGCACTGCGGGCTAAAGGATAGACTTGGAGGTGTAACAGAGCTTCAGGGAGCTCTAGCTCAGGGCTAGAGAGCTCAAAGGGGCTTCAGAAGGATGACAGCAGGGCTTTGGGAAGCTGTCTGGGGAGTCATTTTCTTCCCTTTCATTAACCTTCTGTTCTCCAGCAATCTGGTCTGGTTGAGGGATTTCATCCCACTGTGGGACTCTAAGGCCAGAATGGACTGGACGTGCTGTGTAAAGCTGAAGACCACAAGGGAACTGCAGGTTGGAATCCTACACCTCCAATAGATTTTTGAAGAATATGGTTCTCAGAAACCTGCATGTGAATGTCTCAGAAAGCTGCATCTGTCAAAGCATATCGCTGCATCCCTCAGCCTTTGTGTAGCCACTATTCTGAGAGGGGAGGTTTGGCACAAAGGTTGGGAGTTTCCTCTTGCAGGCACCGCGGCACAGACCCCTGGGTGGGCTGATGGTATGGGGCCAGCTGGCTGTGCTGCTGTGGCCAGGCTGCTTCTCATCAGAGCACAGTCTGCACAGAACTGCAGCACCCGCTGCCACCGCGGTGGAGCCGCACTTGGCTACCGATGGGCCCAACACAGCCAGGGTACCTCCTACCCAGTTCTTTGCCATCTTTAAGCATTGCTGCTTCATATTTGGTCCTGCTGATCCTGCAAAGAACTCCCACTAAGTGGGTGTTAGCACACACTGAGCAGACCAGGAGAGAGCCTTGAATATGCCTCAGCCCTGCTTACGGAGCACACAGCTGGGAGCCGGGAGGAAATGCGCTGAAAAGTGTCCATTTGTGATCCTTGATAGTTCACTTTAAAAAAACCCCAACCCATGGGAGTACAGGAAATGCCTGACTGATAGTGTAAGCACTCATGTAGATTTGTGCAGGCTGGCAGACTGATTTTCATCATTCAGGCTGGCTATATTCTTTGAAGCTATGTCACTTCCCTGGATGTATGCAGCTGTGTGTTTGAAGCTCACACTAGATGGACAAAATGATTTGTTCACGACCTTGATGTTTAGCCCTTTCAGGGAAAAAAAATTCCAGCACTTCAAGCTTTTGTGAGTCTGAAAGGCTCATTCAGTTTTTAAGGATCTGCCTTAGCTTTTTTATTACAATTATTTATTTGAAGCCTGAACAGGCAATTTGATGAATAAGAGAGAGAGAGGAAAAAGAGGAGGGAAAGCATACATAGTTTTGTCAATTACCATGGAATAACCCTCAATCGACTGAAAAGATTTGGTATTTTTGATATGATATTACATGAGGTTTCTTTTACCTTCCTGTTGCTTTCCTCTTTCCTTATTTTTAATTAATCTATTCCATGTAATCAGATGATATTTTTAGGACCTGGTGCTGATAGTCTCGCTTACACCGAGCAGTAGTTACGCTAAGTAGCTTCAGGAAACCGATACCCTGATCCAACAAAAACAAAGCACTGGATTCAGAGCTGGAGGGATATTCACCGCATGCACGGCTGTAATGCAAAGATGTTGAATTTCTCACCCCTCCTTCTTCTGTGCATACTTTTACAAGTTTAACCCTCTGCACATGCACATGGTTGATTCCTTCCCTTCCACCTGAACCAATACACAGTAATCTTAACAATAAGGCAGTGTTTTTGCAGCAGTGTTGGCAGCTGGGAAAGGTGGCTGTGATGTCTGTGGATGAGGCAGGTGAGCACGGTAACATCCCACCAGCTGCTCATGAGGAGCCCAGAACAAGCCTGATGTGGATGATTCTCCATTTGACTCTCTCCTCTGACACAGAACCGCAGGGCTTCATTCTTTCTCAAGTGATAGATTAAGATGGAAGCGAGACCCAGCGCAGCGCCTCCTCTTCTGATATGAGCACAGCTCTGCTGATTTCACTGACAGTATCTGTCTTTACCCATCTCCAAACCTGTTGACTCCCCCATATGATAAAAATTATTTTTAGAGTACTCCTAAAAAAAACTTCAGGGAATAATTTAGTGAAGAATGATAGTTCTTTCAGAGTTCTCAGAGCCAGTCTATTCCACAGCAATCCATATCAATTCAACATTCTTCTGAACTTTATGTTTCGTTCAGGACAATCTCTACACACAGCAATATACCACTTCCTCTCATTCTATATTTTCCAGGGGACTGCTCTATCAGGGAGTGTGAAATTTGGGCCTGAAAGCACTGAATATTTCTTGAAGCTAACCCTGAGCCTCTGGGCTACTAAATTATTTCTTAAGCAAAACCAGCACACTCTTCATTGAAGATCGTTCAGCATCCTCTTGATTATGGTATGATGCTACTTAAATGGCTGGAAAACTTTGGCTACTCAGTAAGTTTTACACTGATCTTGCCAGTAAAATTTTAAGTATTACATAGTTAAAGAGACATCTTTCACAGCTGCTGACTGAATAGTAAATGATTTTTTATTTCCACTGGACTCCATTTGAACGTAACTAAACATTAAAAATGAGCACTAGATTCAGTGACACTTATTCCCCCATTGCGAATCACTACATGACTCCTGAGTCCTGTTTCTCTTTACCCCATTTGTGGTCCTATCCATCTGATTTATAGAGCAAGCTGTAGCAGGAAGTGGAGAGGAATTCTAAATCACCGCTCGTTTGTCAGGCTTCAATACTAAGTGCAAGATATGGTATTAAAGCAAGACTGAACGCTTTCGTCCTTCTCCTTGTAGGAAATACCTCCTTGCCCAGGACTTCATGGTACAGCAGAGGTAATGGGATAAGTGGTTACGCATTTTCCCGTGCTCAGCTGCACTGCACGTGTGCGTTATGAGCCAGGGAAAAGTTTAAGGCAGGTTCAAACACGCAGAGCACATTTAGGTTTATGACTTAATTGTGCTGAGAACTTTGGATCAATGGTGCTGAGAGGGGCATTTCTAAGCCTCAAAGCTTCCTACACCCACTTGCAATTATCATGCAAACTGTCCACTTACTACACTGTCCTGTAAGATGATGCCTTTTCCAAGAGACATTAAAGGTTTGCATTTGTGCTGTTCAGCTTTCTTTTCCATCTTTAACTCTCAGGCCGCTCATGCTGTCTGACATACGGTGCTTATACCATATGCATTGTTGAATTACTGCTTTAAAAACCCACAACTCTATTTTAATTAGATTTATGGGAAATCTTCCTAAGGCAAATTCTTCCCAGTTGCAATTACTGAGCACACCTGAGATAAAGGGATGGCCAGGAAAAGAATTCTCTTTCTTTTAACATGAAATACAGTTTATTTGGTTATTTTCATTATCAAAACAGGTAGTAATATTTTCAAAAGGAACAAAGCGGTTCATCTTTCTGAATCATTAACCGTTTATCCATAAATATGCAGAAAGCTGCACGAAATCAAGGAAATGAGGTTTCCTGCCCTAGAGAGTGTACATAATGATGTTATAGACACTTGTTGCGACAGCAAAGCAACTGGGAGCACATATCACTGGAAGCACGTTGGCAGAATGAATAAAGACTCAAAATGACTAGAGTAAATTTTTTGTAAGGTCTTTCAAGACAAGCAGATGCCTCTGGACTTGGAAATGTAAAGCAAAGTCCTGAACCCCGGTGATGTGTAAGCTGCCCCTCCTCTGGGACATGCCCTACAGATCCCCACCACATCTCCAGTGCACTGGCAGGCTTAGGAGCAGCGATCCTCTGTGACCCTGCCTCTTCCCGTGCAGCTGCCACCCTTTTGCTCTCTTCTGCCCAGGACAGAATCCGGGGAGTCTCAACCCCAGACTCCAACTCTGCTGGTGGCAGCTCTCACAGGGACAAGAGCAGGGCACACAGGCGTAGGGGGAGAAGGTGCCACTGAGGAAAAGCATCTGAAGCAAAGGCCTCGTGCTCTCCTTCATCGCTCAGACTCAGAATCGAGTAGCCATGATGTTGCCACACAACGCTCATCCGAATCGAGCCCAACATTGAACAGCAACACACCCAAGAGTCAGATCAGTGAAAATAAGGCTACAGGGCGAGCATTAGCACTTGATGACTGAAAGAGGCTACTCTACTGCCTTTTGAAGGCTTACAAGAAGAAAATGTTGTTTTTATCAGGATCTGCAGAAATGAAAAGTTGTATTTCATGCGGAAATCTACTCCACTTAAATGGAACAGCTGATGAGGAGTAACCCTCTCAAATTGTGTTAGCACCTGGTCCATTTAATTTCTGCTTTGAATGAGATTTTACAGTTGAATTCTAAGCCGCTCAGTGAAGGAGGCTGGAAGGGAAATGCTGACACCCTCTTACTATGGCAATATTGAATGGTTTTGCTCTAAAAGGTACTGCAATTTCACATTTGTAGTGTGAGCTAAATGGGAAGTAATTTGTCGTCACTAATATAAACCACATTTATCAGCGCAAAACTTATCTTACACTTTTGGACATGCTCTAAGAGTGTTTAAAATTGAGGAAATGCTGGTGTGTGACCTTAACGCATACTGAGCAGCCAAGGTTATAAATGCAGATCCGTGGTCACAACTGCATTGTGTTAGATAAAACCCCTGATATCTACAGTAGAACACTATAAATGTGGCTTCTTTCTGAAGACAATATGTATTAATCGTGGCAGGTGAAGATGCCACCAGCACATCCACCTGAAGATATCTGCTCTACAGCAAATAACAAAAGCCCCAATCAAGAATATGTATATTATAAACCACCAGGACATTAAGCAAATCTGACAGAACAAGGATCCTTCAATCCGGCATCTAGGACAGGGAGAACTACATAATGACATAGGACCTACTGAAGTACTGTCTTTCTCTGAAAGTAAATATGTAATATTTCATAAGTATTCATATATGGACTGAAAATGAGCCACTTATGCGGAACTTTGGAGAATCTCACTCTCATTAGCAATATTAAACCCCCTGGAGAAAACAATACAAATAAAAATTATTCCTGTCCTTTCAAAAAGTGTTCTAAAATATGTTTTCAGGAACATTCAATTACCTGAGCTGGGAACGGAATGAAAACTAAACAGAAACGCTTGTAATCATTCCCTTAATAACAAATCACCATTGCAATTTATTAGACCAGTCAGCCCAACGTCCGTACCATGCTCAAGAGATCACTTTAACTCCTTGCTGCTGTGATAGTTCTGTCACAATCTTATCAATCCTATGCAACAAGCAGGGCTTCACCAGGCATTCGTGAAAGCCTGGCTTCTGCCTTAGGCTGCCCAGTTTTCTCCACGCTCCATGGCTGCTGCAGTGATTTACAGCGGGGCAGCAGGGGTATCCCAAAGGCTGTATCAGCTGAGGTCTGGAAATCTAACCTGAGTGCTGCTCCGTCTCACACAGAAATTAAAAGCTTCTTAAAGATACTCCAGTTTTGGAGAAATGGTTATAAGGGTCTCTTTCCTGTGCTCACTAGTTTCAAATTCATGACTTTTTTTTGTGCACTAGTGATTGCTGTATTGCTTCTTCTGACTGCAATATTCATCCTAGCCCCTATCTTTTTTCTTTTTTCTTTACAAGCTCTTATTTCTATATACAAAAAATATACTTAACTTTCACTCTCTAAGTGTTCTTAGGACACTGGACTGTGAAGATATAGCAAACTGAAGCAGCAATGCACGTACAAAATATCACAGCCTACAAGTGGTCAAACGGTCCCTTGTAGGAAGAATTAGCTTGGTTTTGCCTCAGTCAGTATTTAACTCTTGGCTCAATACATCTTGATGCACTCCTCAATTCAAGTCAATATCTGTTTAATATTTCAAGATGGAGCTAACAAGTGAGCACCAAATAAATCTGCTTCCCTGTGCCGAGGGAAACACAGAGGGTCTGCAGAGAGCCTGGGGACCCAAGGCTTGCTCTCTGCCCACCTGCTCTGGGGAAGGTGCCTTTTTGGTTCCCTCCCGCCATCTACTTGCTTCTCCCTCCAGCAAATCCCACTCCTCTGGGTCACTTTGGCCTCTTCTCGCTGAGGGGCAGATGACACACTTTCATCTATTTGGCTCTTTCTGCTCATGTGCTCTCTCTGCTCCAAGTACACTTCAAATATTTAGCCTTTGGTTTAGCAAAGCACAGCGCTGGACGTTTGGAACTATGATCCTGACAGCAGAGGTGCTCAGGCTGCAAGAAGCCGTGGTGTCATCTGAAGATGGACTGCTTTTCTGAAGTGCATCTATGCCTATGACTAGTGGTGGCTTCCAGCCCCACGGGGTTCAGCTGTCCTGACTTTTCTTGGGTTATTCAAGGGAAGAAAAGGCCTTGCTTCCTCATCACTCTGCTTTGCCCACCTGACCCGCAGAAGGTCACCTTCTGGATATTCTCTATTGCCAGCTATTGCTGCTAGCCAAGGAAGGCAGTAGGAGGAAATGTTCGGGCTTCTCGTGTCACCCATATCCTCCCTTATTCCCAAGAGGAATAACTGGGAGAGAAGAGTTTGCTGTTATAGGAAGGGAAATAACTGCCTCCAAGCAAGGGGACTCGTGCTTTAGCGTTAGTGTCCTGTAGCTGCAGTGCTCACAACGTGACTGGTTTTACAGCCTGTCACAGGCAATGGCTCAGCTCTATCACTGCAGAAACACACCACCTCACAGTGATTACTGCTTTTTCCTCATGATGCACTATCAGATAAGAAACGCTATTTTTCAGCTGAGAGCCTGAGAGCAAGTAACTTGTCCAAGCATGGCCATGGTGGTGAGACTGAACCTCATTTTCTGAAATACAAAATTCTGTCATTGGCACTTGCAGTGCTTCCAGCCAAAACCAACCGTATAATTTGATTTTCAGCATGCTTATAGGAAACTCCACTCATTAGCCAGCTGAGCGAGCACAAGTGAAACAAGAAAGCTTATATCCAGGATTGTGCTACCACTATTCACATTCTCTCTAAATTTGCAATTTAGGAATTACCTCCCAAGGGTTTGTGCATTGTAAAAATAAAGTTGATGTAAAACCCCAAAATTATCTTTATGCAAAAAGGACAAATTCAACCTAGCAATAAAAATTACTTGCAGGACTAAAAGCCCTGGCGGAATGTGAGGGAGGTTGAGGCACTGGAACAGGTTTCCCAGAGAAACTGTGGCTGCCCCATCCCTGGAGGGGTTCAAGGCCAGGCTGGATGGGGCTTGGAGCCACCTGGTCTGGTGGGAGGTGTCCCTGCCCAGGGCAGGGGGTTGGAACTTGATCTAACCATTCTGTGATTCTATAATTTATCTCAGGTGGGTTGCACTGTCTGCTCTGAGCAACCTGCAACAGCCTTTCAGGGCACACTGTACTGGACCCAACTGGTAACTCCAGTGTCCATGAGAGAAGCTCCAAGCCCCCCGTAGGCACTGCTGATACCACCTGCCGACACTCCCGAGGTGATCTCTTTGGTCAGCTTAGGAAGCCAGGGCAAAGTGACACATTCAGCTGGCTCTGCCCTGGTGGGAAGGTCCTGGGGCTGTGCGACGGAGCAGCAGGGACATGTAGTGCCACGGCTGGTTGTGTCAGCTCCGAAGGTTCCCCAGAGAAAGCCCTGCAGCCCTGGCTGTCGCTGGAGCTGAGACCAAGGGCACAAGCTGGTGCTTTTAATTACTGTGCTTGCAAGGCTCTACCGTTCTTCAGGAAACTTCCAATTTCCAGATCAGAACGTTTGTAGATCGGGCTCATTCCTAGTTATATATTGATCCTTTTGAACCCAGATGCCTCAAGGGATGTTTTAGATTGCAGCATTTTGTATTAGTGACAAAGACCTCTACTTTTCTTACTGTGTGTGATCGTGCCTGCACAAGCTGTGGGGCAGACAGTAATAAGCAGCTTTATGATTTATTTTGGGGTGAGAGTCTGAACTTGTAAGCTTTGGGGAAAAGTGGAATTTCTTTTTTATGTTAGCGCTTCAAGTTTTGGCATTTAGAAACCTTACATGCAGGGGGAAAAAATAAAAAGAAAAAAGAGCTTAATTAAATTAGTGGCTCCCAAAGTTGTGTCTATAGCACTGGCTCTCCTCCTGATCTCCTGATGAAATGAAACAGATGTGAGGGGAAATGAATGCAGCAGCCAAAGTAAACGGTGTGACTTGGTCAAAAGGAACTTTCTCTCCCCCGCAAGATTTCAAGACTCCCCCTACACCAAAGCCAGCTGAAGGGATATAAATACTTTGCCATTTACACCTGGCTGAAGCTTTCTGGATTTCATTTCCCCTCTCCCTTTCATCTCTTCCTTATCCCAGCCATCTCCTCCACAGGTATATATACACATATGTAAACACACACACATATAAACACACAGCAAAATGTGGGATCAATTTTAAAAAAAAGCATGATTTGCAGGCTGCCATAGTCTGAAATGTGAAAGGCTCACTAAATACTCTGTAGAAATTTCTGGAGTGAGACATTCTTAAGACAATTTTATAAGATACAGTCTGGAGTTGGAACTCCAGCATTAGATATTAGTTAGCATTTTGTTCAGTGTGGCCTTAAGTGAATACTAATTAAAATTACCGTCCCTGTCAGCAGAGCAACTACATTCTCTCTTTAATATTGCTTGGATTCTGTATTGGCACTGTCTTTCAAACATAGGTATAAATTGTGCAAAGTATTTAAGTAGATACATCATTTTTATTAAATATCATCCATATCTCAATTTATCATTTAACCTGATTCTGCTTATAAACTGCTCCAAAGACATTGGGACAGCAAAGAGATGCTTAACAACATCAAGCAACATGGCACTCGAAGGGGATTTCAAACAGCTGAGGAGCACATTTGAAGCTCATCTGACAACAGAACTAAGTTATAAAAGAAAAATTCTTTAAGGGGAAATACGAGCAAGAGACAGAGCCAGGATAAATACGAAGAGCAAAACACTGGGCAAACATTAGGCATGGATCGCTGTTGGGGCTCACCCAGCTGCTGGGTTTGAGAGGAAGGGGACGATGCTCTTGTTTGGTGAAAAAGCCACAAGCTGCATGATGGGCTGATCTAATCCCAAAGACAACGGTAAATGGCAGTGAGAAAAACGTGTAGGCACTTATTATTTAGTCTAAACCTACTAATCTGCTGTGCAAACAAAAGTAAAGAATGACTGTCCCTAACAACCTGCATCAACTCCTATGTTTGCTTGCCCTGGTTCTTACTTATGCCTGGAGGGAAACTTTAAACTCCAGTGACTGCAACAGCAGCGCTTGGGAAGGCCACCTTGTTGCAGAAGGGGCTGAGGTGCAGCCTGTACTATGAGAGGCCAAAAAACCAGACTTCCAGCAGAGATGGTTGTTGCTGTCTGCAAAGACCCAAGAAAATTCAAAATAGATTGTTCCAACGAGGATAGACTGAAACCCAGCAGTCTGGGTGAACTTCCCCCATGATGACTTCTCCCAGCATCGAGGCAGACCAGCAGCAAGCTTTAACCGTAAGATACAGCTGAGGGGTTCTTCTCCTTTGCACATAACATACAGTGCTGCCTACTCCTGCTCTGGCCTTCCAGAGGAAAGAATAAATTATTTACCAATAGATACAGTGACAAAATTGAACTGTTGACTTTCTAAAGTACCTTGTTGCGCTACAATAAAGAAAGAAGCTTCAGATGTCGCTAATAATTCAACAGTCTACTTTGAGGGAACCTCTGGGGTCCGTCTGCAGGTTCCAGGCTCCCCAGCTGCTGTCCCCATTTCACCTGGATGGTGGTACCACACAGAGTGCAGCACTGGGGAGCACGCTGTGCCCTGACACTCAGCCTCCATCTGCTCCTTGCCCACTCTATGTACTTCAGGGTCATTTAAAAGCCTGCCCACCACGCTCCTGCTCAATTAAAACCAGGAAAAATCCACAGGAACCATTTGTTGAGGTAAGCGTTGTGAATACCCCACAAAATAAACTTAAAGCCAACATGAATTGGCAGGGCTTCATTTTCCCTCATGAATATGCATAACTAATGTATAAAATGTTAATCTTGCCCTCCTCCACTTCCTTTCTGCCTTCTCCGTCTGCCCCTTTTGGAATTAAGCACTTATCTCCCATGCAGTGAATAGGCCTCCATTATGTGAAGGGCTGCAGAATTTTAATGAATTGCAAAATATAGTTAATTATGGAAAAAAAAGACGTCTTCTGCACTTTTTCATGTAAATTAGACAAATTAATTGGTGTTCAGTATTTTTTTAAATGCATGCAGCCCTAGGAGGGGAGGAAAAAAAGCTACTTGACAATTCAGCATTAGAATTGGGATAGAGAAAGGAAAACAGAGGGGGCATTTCTGATACACTACACTAATCCAGCCTCCAAAGTGAATACTTCCTAATTCCAATCCAGAATCGTGAGAAACTTATGGAAGTCTGTTCTCACAAACCAAGTTATTAATTTTTTAAGTTTTCACCTATTTGAGCTCCTGAATCTCAAGAATTAATATCAATAGGGCGGTCTAAACATAACGTGGGCCAGGTATTGTGCAAGCTTTCTCACAGCACTCTGCCTCTGCACCTCCACCCCAGTTCCCCTTTAGATAACGCCCGCAGTGGTGTCAGCTTCTGTGGAAGCTCGAGGAGGGGGACAGAATCCAGCTGGGACTGAGGAAATTTTCAGTTATGCTTTACCAACATTTGAGTCCAGAATTTGAAAGATGAAAAACCAGCTGTTCTGGCTGAAACCTCGTCCACAAACTGCATAGTGTGCAGTCTGACACTAGGAAAAAAAATATTTAATGGGATTTTGAGTCCTTTAAAAAACAATATAACATCCACACTGGTGACCTAAATAAAACACCTACATCCTGCTTCAGGCTGCCCAGATCAATACTCATGTATGTAAGCAGACGCTTCTGTGCCTATTTGTTGCAGGTGGGTTGAAGGAATTCTATTTAAGTGGAACTTAAAAACAGAGCACTTTGTCAGCTGCAATAAAAAAAATGGGTTTATTTCTCAAAATATAAAATTGACTGTGGATAGTTTCAGAGGTTATTGTCACACACCAACACAGTAACGACAATAATAGTAGCTATTAAAATTACTATATAAAGCATGCTATGGCATACGAGGACTGTTCTTTATAAATAATATTCCACCCTTACATAGCAACTGACATCTGTAAGAGAAGCTTTCAGGCTCGCTTATTTAAGCATAGCATGGCAGCATTATCACACTGTATTTGGGGTTTTTTTGATCTAGCTGTGCTGGAGAAGAGTCCCATTCCGACCAGCTGAGGCCAGAATCTGCTCACGTGGCACATGACTTCATGTCCTCAGGGCCTCTAAAGCCAATGACTCCTATTAGAATCAAAGCAGCACACAGGAATTGATAGCAGCATTGCTTTCTCCGATACACCTTATGGTCCAGTCACCATGTTACCCGTCTATTTTGTACACACATTCTATGTTTTTATCAGAACACAAGAAACCTATTTTCCCCTTTGTCTTAATATATCACAACTGATATGGCTCCTACAAGTTTATGATTGTTTAATACTTAATGATACTTAATGTCTCTGCAAGGATTAGGAGTGTTTGGGTGCTATGCAAATATGGAAGACAGGAGATGCTCAGGAAGATGGTGGTGGTGATGCAGCCAAGGGAGAGAGCGGCTCCTTCCTCACAGGGAGATGCCAAAGCAGGAACCTCACTCAAAGGGCTCTGAATCTCTCCTAGAGTTTCTCTTCCTCTCCCCTAACCATAGGGGGATCCTGTGGACATTACAAAGGACTGAAGTTGGCCTTTAATAGTATGCCTCTATCTCCTCAACTAAGAGATCACAACAGAAAACACCTAAAGTTCCTCCAAGTTCAAAATGTGTTATAAACAAAACTAACTTCATAACATTAATATGAGGTAAAAAAAGGAAATCTTCTGTCCATGGAAATCTTCCATATTCTGATGGAATAATTGACATTATTTAGATGGATCTTAACATTTAAGTAATATTAAAAATCTAAATTAAAAAGTAACTTGACTCTGACGGAAGAATGATAAATGCTGAATGCAATTTTATCAAAGTAAGAGTTCAAAGCTGATCCTCCCTGACATGAAGAAAGCATGCCTGAGAGATATCAGAGCTTGTTTCAGGAACTGATTTATTTGAAACATGAAAGGTTTCTGAGAAAAAAAGTTGCTGATTATAATATTTTACAAAGCAGTCTGTGAGTCACTCACTAAGTTGGGCGGAAGATAAAACTTTGTTGTGGGTCATCTGCAGACAAGTGGAAAGGTTGAAAGTGCCGAATGCATTAGAAGGCACTTAGTAACAAACTATAACCATATTAAATGCTTGTAGGAAAACCTGCCTGCTCCTATGAAACATTTGTGCCTTGTTAGGAACTTCAAAAGATGAGACAGGGTTTAGCATCACGATTTTTAAGTGATTGAGGGAACCTCTGCTAATATGCTTCATTTTATTAATCATGATTTAAAGGTTAGAAGAAACCTCTACGCATTATTCTCGTCCATCACCAATCTTTTTTTAACCATATTAGAGGTGGCTTACATTTCATTTTTAGATAATAGATCTAGGATCAAATGTCCTTTGAAATCAGCCTAATTTTTTAGGGCTATTTGGATCAGGCAATGAATTAGCATTTAAGCACTTCAGTGTCTCCATAACTGTTAAGCAGATGCTATATCCTACCTCTAGCCAATGGTGAAAATTAAGACTATTTTGTGTGCTTTGCTGAAAAGAATGAAATGAAGCACCTTCCTTCTAACCAGGCCCAGAAAACAACAGACCTGGTAAGCACAGTGCCTGTTTCTAAGGATACTTTATTTATCTCTCTTTCTAACAAATGGAACATACAATTAGTTTTAGACAGAAGTATTTGACATAGCCATTAGAAACCACCTAAGCAAGAAGGCATAGGTCAACTTCTCTTTGCATTTCCTTCCAACAAGAATTGTCTTGGCTTCCATTTGCAGCATACCTAATAAAGCACAATCACAGCTGAAGCCTTTGAAGGTGCGGTGCGTATGAAATATAATCGTTAAGTTCATGCTTCTACTACTGTTATGTCTAATTCAAATCTTAAGTAACTCAGGTTCTGCTGTGAACAAGAGTGACAGTGCAAAATAGCACAAGATGATAGAATCTACTTCAGTAGATACACCAGAGCTGTAACATCTTGGATCCAACAGGAATTAATGAGCTCTGCTCTTGAAGGTTAAATTAGTCTACCTTCAAGTACTACCCAGTTTGCGTTACATTGCAATCTGATCTGTCAGCTAAAATATCCTAAATGTTGTATTACCAATTGCAGTGTGTTTGATTTAAAAATGGTATGACATTTCAGGCTCTGTTTTTCCACCACTGCAATCAGTAGCAGCTTCAGCAGTGACTCTTGTGCGAGGCAGGACCTGTCTGTCAGGGCACAGCTTCCCAAAGCCGAGCTTCCTCACACAGGATCAATTAAGATGGAAGTGGCCTTGATTAAAGGGACCAAGAAAGTGCACCGATTACTTTGCTGTACTATAACCTCTGGAGAAGCAAAGGACTGTCAGCTGGAATGGTGTCCCCTCAAAAACAAGCCAAGGGCCTCATCCCAGGCTCTGATGCATTTCAGCCTGGCCACCACGTTACCCAGCTCCCTGACGGGGCTCCAGAGAGCGGACACCGCGCTGCCCCTCTGCAAACCAGCCCAGCCCCGATGCTGCCAGCTGATGTGGTGCTAAGGGAGGGTGGACTCCTCACCCTGGGCTCACCTCACACGCCTGGGGCACCTATGGTACCCGTCACCCAGCTGAAGTGCTCAGCACATGCAGAACATTCTACAAATACACTATTACCATTAGTGAAGCCAGTTAAGCAAAAGCGAGTTTCAAAAAAGTAAATCAAAAGCACATTTAAAAAAAAACAGGTTCTGTATAATAACTAATGAATTCAGTTTATATTATCAAGCTTCATTTATATTTGTCTGGATAATGAACAAGAGCTTTCTTCCTGCTGCTAAGAAAATTTATTTGCTAACATACACTCTCACAGTCCAAAGCGATACTAGATGATTTTGCCTGATACAGAGACATCGTAGATAAATGAATAACTTTGAATGGCATTTCAAAGACATCACTCATTTATTTCTACTCCCTATCTGCCTAGAACAAAAAAGGAGATCACTACGTTTTTTCTTAAATTCTTCAGCTTAGGAAATTTCTTGCAAAGAGCATTATCACTATCTCTCCTTTACATTACCCATGCTGAAATATGCTCTTCAGTGTAAGTTTTTTCTAGTACCGACAGCACATAAGCATCTCAGTGTGCCCTTTAAAATATATACTTTAGTGCTAGATGTATTTTGTGTGCTCAGAATGGGCAGTGTACAGCACTCTACCATTAAAAAAACAATAGTCTCTTCTGCCTTTAATTGCTGACGACTTTGTTGTCATGAGGAAAATGTGAGACGGTTAAATATCTTGAACTGGCAGTAAATTTGATTGATTTTCAGGGGATGTTTTTCTCTAAATAAATCTGTATTTCAAAGTATGTCTTCTTAAGAAGAAACGTTTTCAAATGGGATTATGAAATACTAAAAACCAGTAAACAATTACTACAAATAGTCCCCTCCCTGTGGTCCAGAGGGTATCATAGCATATTATAAATTCATAAATTGCAATTACTCCTTTAATCACCAGTTTTCAAGTGAAGTAGCTTAGAATTTTACAAGAGGGTCAGAAATTCTGTGAAAGAAAAGGTGACTTTTGTGAAACATATGTCCTCTCTTCTCAGTCGAGTGGTCCTCATCTATCACAATGCCCGCTATTGCTTTCTAACCCAGAAATAAAGGCAGCCATCTTTCCAATGAACATAATATCCTTTACTTCAATCACGTTTCCAACAAATGATCTAATGATTCTCACTGGGAAAAAATGAATGAATCCTAAATTCTCTATTTACTTTTTTTTGCTTATGGCTTTGTGCCCAACTTCCTTTTTCCCGAAGCTTTCAGTTAGACTGGAGTGATACGTATTTGATGAGCCTCCCTCTAGAAACATTCTAGAAAAAATCCTGTTTTGCCTGAGCAGAGACACTCCAACTCCAATGAAATCAGGTTTCACTTTCAGCACGTCTCAGATTTCAGCCTTCAAATCTTCTATTGCCTTGTTGCTATAATATCCTGCCCAGGAAGAGTAAAAAGTCTTGTTCACAGCATCCCAGAGGAGGCAAGGAAGTTATATATGTCCATCGCATTCTTGTTGGATTTCTTGCTCCCACAAGACCTGAGGATGCCATCAATTTAGAATTGCCACTAGTGAGGCTGTTAGAAATTCAGACTAACACAAACATGGTGGGGAGATTTTCAATTATGGCATGAATGAAGGAGTCTTGTAAGCAGTTCACAGCCCCCCTTCGTGCCTCTGACAGCTGGGGCTCTGACCAGCAACATCAGGACAACTATTGATACTGGAGCATCTCCAGAGCTCCTTCGGTGGCAACAGCTGGCCATCCATGATCACTTGCCCCTCTAACACCAAAGGAACAGGAACAGGATATGGAACAGGAAATAAAGTGAAGGAGAGACCTGTCCCTGGGAACACCAGGAGTTTGTCTCCAAGATGGAAATTAAAACTGAGTTCTCATTTGCCTTGTATATCCACTCTGAATGCTTCTCCACCTCTGCCATTTAACCATCCTCTGCTTCCACTTCACTTCTCCAGTTCCTGTGAGGCTGCTTTCCCCAGGTTGGATACTGAGAAGGACACTCATGACTAAATAAATGGAGGTTTTTTTTTTTTAAAAAAAAAAAAGGAATAGTGAGTCCCCGGACTTACTTGATCGTACTGCTAGTGAAAGGGCCATTACAAGCTCTATCTCAGCAAGCTACTATGGAATATTTTGTAACAATAATAATCACAAGTTGTGGTGATGAGAAGGGTCACTACTCAACTATTCAGCCTTTCTCAGGGACTGGGAAAGACCAACCATTTCTGTCTGGATTAGCAAAATTATAATTAGAGCGTCTGCTTTATTTACATCTAACTGCATTTATCATCTGACAGCACAATCTTCCATGTGTGAATCTGCTTCAAATGGGGCTTTGTATTTCTTCTTCCTCCCTTTTTATACTTGTTCATACATCTTCTGTACCATACATTTAAAAGTGCCTTATATTCCCTAATTTAAGATAGACCGGTCTGTCCTGAGGAATGGACAGAGAGAAGAGGGAGAAAACAGTTCCCAGTCAGGCCACCCTCCCCACTCTCCCACAGAACACAGTCCTGGAGGAAAACACTATTTCTGTGCCATGACTTTTCTCCTCTTTGTGGGGCAGGGACGGAGACTCCAGGCCCTTTACACACACAGGCTGTTTTCACACCCCCCCCAGGAACTGGAGCTGGCAGGTAATGCTCTGTGCAAAGGCTAGGGATTGCTGGATTAATAAAACAATAGCTACCAAAAAAAAAAAGAAAAAGGAAGGAACCCCCCTTTTTAACAAAACTATATATTTCTCTGAAGCACTTCCTTTTCCTAGCACAAACAATGAGTATATTCTGTGAAGCAGGTTTAATTAAAAGGCTTCAATACCAATGCATCCTGCTAAGAGCCCTGTTCCGCTGGCAAATGCCCAACACGCCCCCAGAACATGAAGGAAACTGGAAAACTTGGAAGGACCCAGTGCAGGTATAGACTACAACAGGCACACAGATAACATGTTACCACGGCTCCCTTGGTGTTTCCTGCTGCGGGACAACTGCCAGTGAACCAAGGTATCCAAACCCCAGGAAGAAACTTGTTTTTCACAAGATTTCTAACAGAAGGCTGTAGGTTCAGCCACGATGGAGAGTTCTGTGCGTGTTCCCAACCTGGGCATGTTCAGCAAACTGAACTCCTGAAACTTTGGCAGTTTCATTCATCAACACCCAGAGCTTTTTATCCCCACTTGAAAAGGTTTTCTGTTTCTTTATTTTCGACTTTTTTCTTGGCTAACCTTTTGCCTTCTTTTGTGAGGCGGTTTTCTATCCCTGTTTCATCTCCTCTCTCTGACTCTTTACCTTTGCCATTAATCTGCAATAGGCAAACTTGTCAAATGTCACTAACACCCAAAATGTAATTACAGCAGGCTTGAATTCTCCTCCTTTCTTTTTATCAAATATGTGGCTCTGACTTTCAGCATGACTGAAAACATCTTTTTTTTTTTTTCTGAAGAAATGTAAAACTAAAACCAAAGCAGTTCTAACTATCAGCATTTGGTTTGGAGCTATAGCATCTCTGTCCTAAGACTCTATTTTAATACTCAGAGGCATGTTCAGGAAAATGGTACAAGTGAGTCTGAGTGCAACTTGTGTGGATTCTGAATTTTTCAATATATTGTATTATGAAGCAACATGTCACGTACGTGTAGCTCCCAGTGAAGCTGTGATTACAACGGACACCTTGATATCTCGTATTAGTTATTTAGGAAGGAGGCGCTTTTTGAGCTGTTTTCTGGAACCAGAATTGTTCTCATGCCCTGATCTTATTCCTAATTTAACCCTCAGCACACTTCTGTTAGTTACTTCACTGACTCCTACATTAAGGAGACCTGATAAAGCAAGCACCGAGTTATTCTAAATGATGATGGAATTTCCAAATGGTGATGGCATTTCCCTAGAGTCCACAGGGGTTCCCAGCTCAGGAGATGGCTACGCCCCACCACCAAACCCCAATCACAGCTTCCCTGCCCACCAGCAGAGACTGACCCTGCTGACTTGGAGCCAGGCAAGGGGGACCAGAGGGTTAGTGAACCAAAACAGAAAAGCTGTGTCTTTGGACAACTTCAGCAACAGCATTCCTCACCAGAACCTCTCTCCGGCTCGTCACAATGAAAAACTCTTTCACACAAACCCCACGAAAAGAATGGATTTCTATAATCAAGCCATTAAGCCAGTGTTTAAGAGGATGGGTATCCAAATAACAGACAAATGAACAAATAAAATGTAAAACTAATCATGTTTTGCCTGGCAAAAGACTCAGGAATATTTGGTTAGACTTTAAAGGCCGCTTCAGACACCTTCACCTTCTCCCCATCTGGGGCTTCTTCAAAATTAGTGCGACTCAAGGCAGCACGAATCTGCCCCAAAATTTAGGGAGCTCCAATACCTGAGCTCACAGCTCTAAGTACAGCAAACTTTTAACACAGAGGGGCAGGGGAGGTCGTGGTGGGTTTTTTTCCTGCCCAAACACCTCAGCTTTGCTTTATTGTAAGTTGGGAACTGCAGTTATATGGGGTTGGTTTTAGCAAGCACATTTCCAGTGTCAATAGTAATAATTTTGCATTGCTAATTATGGCCGCACGGTTGGTCTGAGACAGCAGCTATATTTTGAGAGGTTTTTAACAAAGCTCTCTTGCATACGACGCATTAAACAGGCTCTGTGACATCTGAAATGTGAGTAATTCAGAGTAATTCAGTCCAAAAAACCACAACACGTGACTGACAGCTGTCAAGCGTGTGACATCACCCCTCGATTATACAACATGATCGTTTATGGTTTACTGATGTGTTCAGTAAAATGAACAGTCCACAGTAAAGCACAGAATCTTAAAGGTGACATGCAGATAAGAGTTCCTCCTGAGCTGTTAATTTATATTTTCTGGAAGCACTGGGAATTTGCAGTTCTCAGCTCAGTAACTGAAATGACAATAACATTCAGCAAGCAGTCATTAACCACCCAGTTGGTCCAAGACCTTAACACTTCTTACTCATTACTGTGTTGGTTATGCAGATACAATAATCAACACAGAAATCTTCTATGTTTTGGGCTGCAGATCAAGTTACAGCCCCCTACAAGAGACAACAGAAAAAAATGGTTGTAAAGGGTAAGCACAGGCATATGAACTTTACTTGCTTATAATTTTAACAGTAAGAAGTTTAACTGTTCTCACTCTCTAGCCTGGAAAACATTTATCTACATTTTTATTCTCCAAACTGCCAAGTACAACAGGGAAAGCAAAACTGAACACACACTCACAAATGGAACAAGACGTTCTGTGGGAGGCAGAATTTAGGCTGATTACCTTTGGCTTTGTGTTTTGTGGCTGGATTATCTCAGATGTAATGAGGCATGAGACCTGACTGAAGCTTTTCTTGCAGCTGGACCACTCAGAGTCCTTTCTCATTCTTCCCCTCAATGTGGATTCTTCAGGATATAAAACACAGCCCACTCTGCAGCCTTTCTGTCAGCTGGGCACTGACCTGGATCCCACCCTCCAAACACCTTAAACTTCTAAGGTCTTCATTTATTTTGGAGACTTAAACACTGGTTGAAATGACTGACAGATTCCAAAGTCACTGTGAGGATGATCTGAGCAATTCACTGACCTGTCCACTCACTGAGGGATGAGCAGGCAATTTCTGGCCCACCCTGTGCAGGAATCCCACTTCCATGGGGAGAGCAAACCGCACCCGGTGCTGTTCTCAGGCTTCATCGACTGTTTACAAAATCTGACAAAGAGTAAACCAAAGTTCCCTGATGTTCTGCCTCAGTTTGGGCATCTGCTGCAAAGATTTCTCTGGCCTACTCCCCAGCTTCTAGAAGAAACACCCAAGTTTGATACATCAATATGCTGAGGGAGCAGCATTTTGACTGGTGAACTTTCCCTGTTATTCCTGCTGCAACTATTTCCCCTCTTTATAGATTTTTCAATTGTTATTAGAAGAATGTGAAGAATTTGCAACCATCCATGAAAAATATGATCTGTTTTCTAGCAGCAACAGCAATTCCACATTTTCTGCAATGGCAAGAGGAAAAAACTTCAAACCAACCTGTCCACTCAACCTTTAGCTTAAAAGCCATTCATTTCCCTAAAGATAGAACCTTACAATCTGAGAGAAGATAGGAGGGATAGGATTCTTCATCTTCAAAGAAAATAATGAGCTGCAAGATGCCCCCATTTAAAGATACCACACAAAAATAGCCCCGCAATTCTCATTTTTGGAGAGGAACTACCTAAAGCAATGCTGCATTAACCAGAATTTAAATAGTGCAATCTTATTGCAGATTGAATGTCGAATAGGGCAGGCCAATAAAGAACAGCAAGGAACTAATCTGCAACTATCTATGCTTTTTAAATTAAAAGAATCCAAGACAGTAAGTGTGTCCAAAACACTCCCAAGAGGCCTGGAAGAGTTAGATATCAAGGACAGAAAGTCATTTTCAGATCTGTACCCCTATAAAGGTCAGTCTTTGCAAGGGTAGAGTTTAAGTCACAAAAATGTTAAGAAATTTGGCAACAACATAAACTCCTCCTTGTAGATTAAAAATAACTGCTTCTTTTTATTAAAATGCCATTAATGCCAGTTATGCTGAGTCTTCATGCTGAGGGGTGTGCTGAGCACTTGTGGTGTATATACATGTTAATTCAAACAGTATTCACAAAAAAACCCCAGCCCTTCTTTGAAGGAGATGGGAGAAGTTGGCCCCTGCTAATCTCTGTGTGCGAAGGGCACCTTTAAGCCAAGACCTTCCGTCTGCCACTGCCACGTACAGTACAGTCTGCCCTATGGATCTAGGTTCACATAACCTTCAAGACAGGATGCTGTCTTGCCTGGAGTTTGAAATAGAAGTTATTACAAACTACATGTGAAGATGAGCATGGGGCAGGGTCAAGGGATAAGATACTTTCTAAGGATCAAGAACCTAACACAGACATGCAGCAGGCCTGGAGGATACATGACGGGAGACACTACTGTCCAGAGAGATCCCTCTGGGTGGCAACTAAGCAAAACAGAAAACAGATGACAGAAAAAGATGTTTTGTTGGTGGCCATCAATTTGTCTTTCACAGAGAGAGGAAGAAAAAAAATCACATCAGTATGACAGTCAGAGGTAACTACACCTACTGACAAAGTTGCTCAAGTGCATCTGATTGATCAACTAGCCTTTGATTTTGCTGTCTTCAACTTGTAATGCTCAAAATTATATGCAGACTCAAACACACACACACATATATGCCAACACAGATTAGAGCTGACGGCTTTCTGAAAGCTAGCAAAGTCCAGATATGATGGAAGCCTGTTCAAACTGTTGTAGATATTTAATCTGATTTCTGTCACATAAAAAACTTTGTATAAAGCTATGTTAAGGAAGAGCATCCTAAAATGAAAGACTGAACTATCACCAAGCACTGTGGACTAACGACTATTTTAGGGTGAGGGGGGGACAAACAAAATTCTTCCTCAGTATCACATCTACAGTGTCGATGCTACCGTTTTCTGTTTAATTTTGGACTGGAAATTGAAAATATGGCATGTTTGAAACCTCAGGATTTTGTGTTCTTTAAGAAATCAATGCCATCTTCCCCCAAGGAGCCAGACTAACACTGCCTTCTCCCACCTCCCTTATAGGGCTTAAAAAAATGGGGGAAGAAATGTGACTGATTTAACTGCAGCAGTATAACTGTCATATAATTGTAGCTGTGATTGTCAAGGGCTTAATCTGAATCCAAGGCAGAAGGCAGGGACTAAGCGTGAATTTGCTAAATTTCCCATTTGCTGCTCTTCCCTCTGACAGACCCTGAGGTTTCAGCGCTCCTGAACTTGTATTATCAGCCACTGGGAATGATGCCGAGAAACAGCTTTGGGGGTGATGCTGAGATTGACCTGAATTCTGGGGTTGGCAATGATGTACCACACCCCCAAACTACACCACCCCCACCCCCTCTGAACTGCATTTTCATCCCACTTGACTCTGTCCACACGCTCTCCCACACCCACACAAGCATATGGCCTGCTTCACACACGCGGGGCTTGGGCTCCACCCTTCTCCTGTCACCCGGTTGCCACTGGCAAAGTTAAATCTTTCATTTACAGCAGGGATTGGGAAAAAGGAAGGGATAGGAGAAAAAAAAAAAAATAATAGTAGGAGAGAGCTAAAAAGCAGACTGAATATTCTGGTGCCTTCTCTTATCCTCAACAATCTGCCTACAGTCATTGTTACCTCCCTGGTGAGATGATGCTGGGGACATTCTCTGGGACCCAGACAATACTGTTAACAGAGACCAGACCACACCTGCTCTTTTTAGAGCACTTCTCAATCCCCCATATCCCTCAAACTTCCCTACGAATCAGAGAAGCTCCTCCAGGATTCTCCACTGACCAGAATTTCCTCAGATTCGAGGCTCCAGCAAAACGATCTTATTCTTTTTCTCACCGTGTCCCAGCCAGAAGGCACTAATGCTTTTTGATCATACAATTTCGCTGAAATTGCTACGAGACTAACAGTGGGCTGCACAGCAACTGCACACAGCTTAACTCCTGCTCACTAGTTTAACTCCAGTCTGACAGTTCACACTGAACAATTGTAGCTAAACCCAGATTACAGTCATTCCAGTTTTCCCTTGCCTGAACTGATGTAAGAAGAGTCCACGCACACAAAACTGTGCTGGCTTAATCAAAGCAAGGCAACACCAGAGTTACAGCTGAAAGGCCACAGGCAGGCAGTTCCCAAGAAGAACACAGTGCCCCGCATCCTTTGCCCTCCTGGATGTGCTCGGTGCATCGCTCTCCGGCGCCTCTTCCGAGAACTTTCTCTCAGGAATCAAATTGCTGTATGTGCCAACATGTCTGTGCAGGCCCAAAACTTCTGAAACAGGAATAAACAGCCCGGAGAGAAACTTCTGCACAGATAAAAATGGCCATGGAGATGTGGTTGAACTGGAGGAGCAGGCTGATGGGCAGACAGATGGGCAGAAAGACAGGACAGCTTTGGCTTCCTCAAAGAATAAAGCCAGGAATTCCCCAGCATTTACTAGAATTGTTTAACAGAGATACTTTTTGCCTTGTTATTAATTACTATCTAAGAGTATACCTTAGCACAGTTTCTTACTGTCCTTGGCCCTACCAGTCACAGCCTTTACATCACACCTTTAGCTTTTCTTCCTGACTTTTACAAGTCACGGTTTTTGCCTTGTGCTGCTTAGTAGATCTTTTATTCCTTTTGTTAGTTTTGAAATTGTGAAGAGTTTTTCCTTTGCCAGTAAATTGAGATGCTTTATTACCAGCTAATCTCATTTCCTGAATGTGCACTCATGACTTTCTGGCTTTTACCATTACGCTTAGGAGCTAAACAGAAACTTCTTACTTCAAAAAGTAATTATTCAAGTTTTCAGAATAAAGCCAATACATTTAGTTTTGTTTGAAAGTCTCAAAATTAACTAGCAATTTATGATATTTTGTTTGGATTATTAGTTAATATATCATATTACAAACTCCAAAGTTATTTTACATGTCTGGTAACTGGTGTGCAATTTTTCATCTACCTAGTACTTGGAAGTGATTAGCACAGCTGAATGGAAAAAAAAACCTAAAAAAGTATATTAACCAATAACTGAAATAATCTTTATAATAAGAAAGTATAATATTGCTTCATATGGTTCATAAACACTCTAAATGAAGTCCAAAATTGAACTTTAATACTTGAAGTGATTCATTTTATACACCTCAGTTGAAACTTTCGTATCATGCTGCATGACTCAAAATTACCCTCGAGACTAGAACTTCATGCAACAAAGCTCTTGAATATTAAACTTTTATTCGAGTGACTGGCGCAAACGGTCAGCTTCATCAAGGGGTTCAAAGTGCCTGCAGCTCACCATGGCCCTCTCCCCTTTCTTTATGACTTCATAACAGCCCCAATTATACAGCCTAAGAAAGACAAATCTCAAGCTTTCCATTTACCCTTCTGAAATCCATTTTATATTATTAGATTCTCTTATTTCAAATGCCACATCAAATATGGTTCAGCGTCATTTTACTGCAGAGAAGCACCAGTCATATTTCATTATATTATCCAATAATTACATTGTTTGTCTGCCAGTTCACTCCCATGAACATGTCATGTTGAAAAAGTCTACTGTGAGAGGCTCCTCTTATAGATACTGAAAGGAGCAAACAAGACACAGAGCCCTGAAATGATGTTGAGCACTTTTTGATTCTCTGTGCAAGACTGAGATGTATTGGGACATATGGCAGCATTCAAAACACGACATGCTTTGCATCAGTAGGCTATGTTTTAGTTATTTGCTTCTGGCTATTAAAAAATTCTATTATTGCTTGAATTTATTTGAATTAGTTATTGGACATACTTCTGTAACTGTGGAAAAGTCCTCGTCACATAGAAAAAGTATCTTATATATCAGAATTATTAATAAATTGGAGCTAGAAACCTTCTTTTCCAAATGCTGGAAACAACAGAATGTTGTACATCAGTTTCTCTTTTTTTAGTTGCACACACTAAAAGCATGTAGAGGCCAAGATAAATTCATCTTCAGATGTGACTAAACAGTGAAGGACTGAGGACACATTGTGGTTGCTTCAAAACAATTCAATGCTGTCACCCCTGTCTCTTTTGGGGACTGCCCAATGCCCTGTGCACAATGCCACCAGCCTGGAGCACATGAACACCTGGGCAGGAGCTCATTTGTCACCAAGGCACCAAAAAAGCACATTCCTTTCCCCACATGCATCTACATCCAGTGGCTGAGGGACCTGTGTGCTGAAACGCCATCCTGAGTGAAGGCTTCTGGTACAGAGAAAGCTGAGGGGGAAAATGATAGCGGTCTCAAGCAGGTTAATGCCAGCCTTGCCAGAAATCCCTCTTCCCTCAGTTCCTTTTATCATCAATGGAGAATGGTGATCCAGAATAAAAGCCTCGTTGTTGAGATTTTGACTTGCCCTCCGGAAAAAGGAGTCTTATTCTCTAACAATCAGGCAAAGGGTTTACCCTCAGATGGTTCACATGAGGCTCTGTACTTTCTATTTTAGAGTGTGGCCTTCACTCAAACATACATATAATTATATTTATACACAGTATCAATAGCCACTGGAATTCTTTCAGTTTTTTTAAATTTAGGAACATACATAAATACTGATTCTGGGCCTCAGCACAGTTATACATGCTGGGCCTTGTTTGCTTTATTAGACCAACACTACCCTTTGTGAATTCTCCCCAATGTTGCTCTATTAATAACTTTTTGTGAGCTCTGAATTGCCCTCAGAGGCAGAGAACCCAGTTTGTGTCTTGCAGTGAGGCAGGTGCCTTCTGCCGTGGTTGTGAGCAGCTCCTGCTTGCCAAGTACTGGCAACTCTCAAAGTTTTGGGGCTGGGAGCAGCATTTAAATGAGATTTATGTGATAACAGACTCTCCATGGGATGACTTTACTCCAGGGTGAAGACTGGTGTCTTTGCACAGCTCAAAAGCTTGCTTGAGAAAACACTGATGAAAGCACATCATTCCTACATGTGAAGTGGCACTGTCTTGTTCGCTGCCTCTCATTCTTCACTTTACTATTAGTGTTAAGGCAATACCAAGTCTACTTATTTCTGAAGGGAATCGGTGGTCTCCTGGGTGACTGTTCTGCATAATGACAAGTTCATCCGTGACATCTGGGACTGGGAATACTCAGCCCCAAATAGATCCACTCCCACGTAACTGTACTGAGGCACAGGCTCATTTCAGATGCATGAGAAAGGCAAGTGAAATAAATGTATTATCTCATTTAAAATGCATACAGTCCCAGGAAGCAGGATAGATTGTAGGTGCCACTAAACAGTGCATAGTAAATAAATCATATTTGCAATGCAAGACACTTCAGCCAGCCAAAGCCTGAGGTGTTTAGGGGTATAGAAACTGAGGGCCTGGATGTTTTCAGAACTACAGAGCTCAAATCTCTAAGTGGCATTTTCAGCCATGAAATCACAATTAAAGGTAGAAAAAGTACCATCTATGCTCAGAGGTAGGCTGTATGTGCAATGCACAGGAGCTGTGGCATACAGACTCTTACACACACCTCATTGCTATTCAAAAGAACAGGAATGAACAAACGGTTCCCAACTGTAATACCCGAGGCTTTCCTCAGCATCATATGCATCATGTGCACAGTAGTGAATTTTCTTCCAGCCAGTAAGAGTATGCAGATTTGTGCCCTGTAAATGAGCAGGCTGCTGCTGAACCTGTATTTGGCGTTCATTTGTGTCAGCCTCACCGTGGGCAGGCTGGGCTCACAGCAGGAACCTGCTTGAGACGTGCTGTTCACTTGGGTTGCCATTTCCTCTGACTGTTTTCCTATAGGAAGCAGGAACTTCCAGGTATCCCGCTATCAAGTTATTATATAACTGGCTCTTGCTTTACACACTGGAACATATTTCAGTGTATAAAGGTATAAAGTGACTATTTTGTGCCCAAGAACTATTGTCTATGAATTCGAGGTGGACCTTGAGAACATTATAAACAGGAAGAAGTGAGGCATTTAAGACAAGTGTACTTATTTTCATAGAAATAAGCAAGCAAACGCACAGAGAGCGGAGGGGCACCGGAGAAGAGATGGACCCCCCCTCACTAGAATGATGCAAGACTTGGTTTTACAGGGCCCTGGATAACCTAATCTAAGACCCTGCTTTCAACAGAAGGTTCAGCCAGATTATCTCCAGATTGTCCCTTACAGCATCAAATTGTCTACTGCTCCCTGGTATCTTTTATACTCTGGAAAATGCCAGTAGAAAATTATAAAAGAATTAATATATATGCCTCTAAAAATAGCTTTATTGCTAATGCATTTTGAAAAAAAACCTTAACATCCATTGACTATTACTTATGACAGCCGTTAACATTAAGTGCTCTGTGGGGCTCTCTGCATTTTGTCATTGAAGCATCATGTAAGCCAGTGCATGCAATGGTGGCTTGGACCTGGACTTTAAAGATGGCTGAGGAAGGTCACCCAACTCAACTGTGTCCAAGTTCCTATTAATCCAAACAGAAAAATGTTTATGGGAAACTACGCTAAAGTCTCCTGTGACTGAAAAAATTACTTTCCGTTCCTTGCCATGTTTTCCTCTCAAACCCACGTGCTGGCCTCGTACCTGGACAGGACTGAACTGAGTGAGGGTCAAGCTGCACAGACTGTCAGGAGTACAATGAAATCATCTGGTAATATTTGGCTCAAGAGCTTTCGAGGTGCCTTGAAATAATACACCTCCAATTATTTTAAATTGGACTTAAACTAGGCTGATTTTCAGAAACAAAACATTTCAATAGGGGTAAGAAAGGCCAGTACAAAGTAAGAAAGTTAAAGGCTAGCCAATGCTCATAAAAGAAACAGATGGTGAAAATTAAGAGTGCAGTAGAGTTTGTAAAATTCCCACTAGACTTTTTGGTATTAGCAGAACTCTTCCCAAATCTCTGAGTCTTGACACAAAAGCAAGAAAGTAAGAAACAAACAGTTATAAAGAAAAATGATTTCTCTCCCTACCAGTGGATTCTCTTGCAGTCAGTATTAGCAAACAGGCAGTTCAAACTCAGCCTTTTTGATCCGATGGGAAGTTTATTGTGGGAATTCTGACAAGATGTGGATGGTATATCAAGCTTTTGTCACGGGAAAAACAGGACATCAGGCACACAAAATTAATGCTATTAATTGTAGAAGTGTTTCCCTGGAGAAGCAGGAATAGCTATACTTGAAAGCTGGAAGAAGGGAGTGATTCCTTGGTGTCAGGATGGAAGAAGCCTCGCAGGCCTGCTTGAGGGCCAGAGAGCAGGAAGGTGCCTTTCCCCCAGCACAGCCCGGCAGCCATCAGGCTCAGCACCCAGAATGCAGAGGTGCCTGATGATTTTGGGGAACACAACATCAAGGAGGTCTGTGGCCATTCAAGAACTGCATCATGCATTAGATAAAAGAGCAGTAGCAACAATGCCAAACTGGCATTTCTCTGATTTTACTGATTCCAACTTGGCAGAAGAGCTCATGATGAGATGAAGAAAACACGAGTGATATCCTTCTGGGGTTATCTGGGGACTCTTCTGGATTTTGCAAACTGTTCTCAGCATGGCTCTGGGATGTGTGTGTGAGATGTAATACACTGGAACCTTTAACAAGCACTATGCACAGCACCAAAGAAGTGCAAGACAGGGTCAGGAGCAAACCAGGTCTATTGTAAGGCTGAAATTCTTTAAGTTGACAAATAATGCTATTTCACAGCAGTGGTTCTGCCTCAAACAAGCGGATTGTTTCCTTTAGTCTTTCCTATTTTAGAAATTACTTGTGAATGTCTCCCTAGATAGAAGTGAAAAGCTATTCCTGATGCAGTCTCTCTCCAATAATCAAGCTTGCTTTCTAAATTCCAAAGCATAAGGGGACAAATGCCGATAGGAGTGCAGATCAAGCATTCCTCTGATGCTTGCTCCTGGACCAATTTTCTCTAGACTAGACGGTGACACCAGGAAGTTTGCCTCACCCCACTTCACACCTATCATTAGCTCTTCTTTATTTCATTCTCCAAGAAGTACGTGACTGATCTCATGAACACAAATGGCACTAAACTGTTTCAGAGGTTTTAGCCTCTCTACACATGTTAAAAGACTGCTTGCCTGGGCAGACAAGTATAAACCATCTCACATGAAGCTGCCACAGAGGAACCAGTGAAGCTGCGTAAATGCAGGTTGTTACTGATTCTTTGGTTCCCCGTAGTGAGTTGTGCAGGAAGCACCTGGGAGTGGCACTGGGTGGCCATGGTGGGCAGCCACATCGGGCATCTGGTAAAAGAAGCCTCTTGGAGGGACACCTGGATCTCGGGCTTCTGCAGTCCGGGTCTGATCCCTCAACTAGTGCGACAACGCAACCCAAGTTAGTGCTGGAAACAAGTGGTTTGCTGTAACTGGGAAGCAGCAGTAGATTTTAGTAGCACTAATCCACTTGTTGTCACCAGCAGTACAGATCCACTGGAGCTTTACAGACTAAGTCTGGCCTCTAGGTACTCTCTATTTTTATTCTCTTACACTGCTTTTTCTACTTTTCTCCTCTCTTCAGCACAACAGAAAGAGAGGAAAATGATTCTCCTGTTCCTTTTGGCCAATGAACAATCAATTGTTTGAAGACCTTTCCTCTACCCTAAGGAAAACAATGATCAGCCTCTAAACCTCTGCTTTTCTTTCCTATTATACTAAGCTTACTGCCTCCAAAAATAAGCACGTTATTGTACCTCAGAAATGAGATCAGAGGTAAATACCATAGTCACTCTTCTAATGATAACTTAAAACAATGTATAAGAATTACAGCTACTGGAGTGATCAGAAAAAGACAATAGGCTAATAGAACAAAATAAGTATTCACATAAAAGAGAATTTATAACTTCAGTATGACAACCTTAATTAATTCAATGAGAACTGCTGACTTTCTATCTTTCAAAAAATCATTTAACATCAAAACAAATAGGCTAATGTAGCAGTCAGATCCACGCTTCCTCCCCTCTGCCAACACCCACAAAGGGGCATTTCTGGTCAAGAGCAGTAACAACTGCTGAACAGTAACAACAGTGTGCCTTGTGGTCAGCACATACCACAAAGAGAGCAAGTTATTAGTGATGCACTTCTCTTGGGGTGGTATTTCTATTAATGGTGGAAAAGTTTCCCTTTCACTGCCTCCGCACCCCGGGCAGCAATCCCAAGCCCCCAGGGCCGACCAGCTCTTCCTAGTTGCCCCCGGATGCCTCACAGCCCTAGCCCTGCCTTGCTCTCCTGCATGGCCTTGGGTACCCACACCAGCCCTTGTATCCCTGTGCCCAGCTTCGTGCTCCCGTACCACCTTCCTCCGGCCAGGCCAAAGCACATCTCTCCCAGGCCTGACCCCTCTCTTCCCTCGCAGCCATAGGAAGGCTCCAGAGGATCCAAATCACTTTTCAGCTCATCTCTGAAAACGAGTATCAGCTTGGGTTTTGCTCAGCAGCTGCAACTAGAACTCGTCACTCAAGGCAAAGGACAGACTCAGTGCTTTTTATTTTTTAAAAAATAAGACTCCTCTTTTCAAACTATATTTTCCTATATGTGAAATGTTTTGGCTCGGTTATAGATTGGAACAGTAGCTCTCCCCTCCCTCTCCCCCACTTGGCTCAAGTGACTACTGTGACTCAATATGTGATTTTGATTTATTAAGACTAATTTCCCACAATGAGCAAAACAAAACACATACAATGGCCCATCTGGGCAAATAATTTCTGAAAATGCTTGCAAGACAAATAGCACAGCATACTCTGAGACACAACACATGAATAATAAACGGGCATTTTAGCATTATATATTTGCTAGCATATACTAAGATAGGCTGGATTTACATTAAGATTCAGATTTGTCTTCTTTTAAAATGCTACATTTTGGTTTAGTTGAGCCACATGATTTCTGTTTCTACTGAAATCTTGATGATGTTTTTAATACTAAAAAGTAATTTCTCAATTCTAATTACAATTATTTAATTATATCTTGAGTCACTGTATTTAAAAAAAAAACACACCAAACCAAAACAACAAACCTGCAGACCTCAGGGCAGCAAAAGTGCACTGATTTCAGCCAGGGATGATATATACTTCAATTAGCAATAAATTGCAATGTTAACATATGCTCTCCATAAAACAATGCTCCAGTGACATTTTTTCAGTGGGACTGGACCAGAAAGAGCCCTCCTGTTCTGATTCATGGACAAACTTCTGGTTTTGACAGGAGTTTTCATACCACAGCAGAATAAAGGTTAGAGCTTCCAAACCCCTTTTCTTTTTAAAACACAAGGGTGTATAAGAGAAGAAAACCACTGCACAAAGCCTGGCGAGTGGAGCTACGAGGCCGTGAATGAGGAGATCCCACATCTCCAGATGAATAGCTTAATGACTGAATTATTATCGACTGGTCTGCTTTTCTATCTGCCCCTCAAGGTGCCCAGACAAAGGGAATCTGTGGGAGTTTTTCTTCCTTCATGGCCACATTTCTGTATTTTCCAGTAGGAGCCCAGCTGGTCACCTGCAGCCCTAAGGCTGTCCCTGCTCCTTCCCCTGCACACCCCCTCTCTGGGGATGCTCCCCCAGCAGCCTCACCTGGGATGTGTAAGTCAGAAATGAGGAAGGGGCACAAATTACTGGTCTCAAAGCAATAGCAGTTTACGGCAACTTAAGACCAGAACAGGAATTTGACAAGACTTCAGATACCCCTGCTCACTCTTTGAATATATTTCTTGTCAATTTTACTCCTAATGGGAAGCCTGGAAAGATAAAAGCCCCTAAGCAACCAGCAACTACATCCTGTTTAATCGCCTGAGAACTACAGCCTTTATTGCAAGAACATTTCCTAGTGAAGCATCCCCATTACTACACAGTCTGCTATATACCTCCATATTCTGATGCACTACTGCATGAGACACTGCTTAGCAAAGAGGGCTCTTTGCTGATGTTTCATTTTCTCGGTAACAAGAGAGCCCCCCAATAGACATCAGATGCATTTTCTCAACTGTGATTGACAAGTCAATGTGAAAATGTTACAAAAGCAAAAAGCTTGGACCCAAAGATAAGTTGCTAATAACTACACACAAGAGAAACCTGCCAGGTTCTTTAAACAAACAAGAGAGAGCTAAATTGCTAATAGACTTCTGGTTTTTTGGTTGGTGGTGGG